>PVKM010028664.1:0-18153 GCA_004027735.1 Carollia perspicillata
AAATTCTCGTGGTGCACTGGTTGGAAATCGGCCCATGGATATGACTGTTCCAGCACCATTTGTTCAAAAGAAACTTCTTTCCCATTGCATTGCCTTGGCTTCTTTATCGAGAATCAATAAATCATAAATGCCTGTCCTTACACCAGTTCCACAATGCCTTCATTATTCTAGCTTTATAGTGAGTTGTCAAATTGTGAAGTGTAAGTCTCCCAACTTCGTTTTCCTTCTCAAAATTGTTTTAGCTATTGCATCACTAATAAATTGCAAGATCAGATTGTGAATTTGTACAAAGAATCCTGCAGGGATTTTGATGGAGATTGAATTAAATCTATCAATCAATTGAAAAAGAAATTTAATCTTAACAATATTGAATCTCTCCCTTTATTGAGATCTTTAATTTCTCTCAGAAAGTTTTTGTAGTTTTCAGTGTACAAATCTTGCACTTCTTTGTTAAATTCCTAAGTATTTTTTCTTTTTGATGCTATGGTGAATGAAACTGTTTTCTTAATTTCATGTTTATGAATATGACTGTTCATTACCAATAAAGAAAAACTACAATTGATTTTTATACAAGATCTTGCATTCTGAGACCTTGATAAATTATTGATTAGTTCAGTTAGTGTTTTCATAGATTCCTTCAGGTTTTCTACATATAGGATGTCGTCTGTTAATACAAACAATTTTTTTCTTTACCGCACTGTCCCAAACCTTCGGTACAGTGATGACGACAGTGGTAAGAGTGGACATTCTTGCGTCGCTCCCAACCTTAGGAGGCCAGTGTTCAGTGTCACCATTAAGTACATTGTTAGCTGTAGGTTTTTCACAGATGCCTTTATAAGGCTGAGGAGGTTCCCTTCAATTACTAGTTTGCTGAGAGTTTTTATCACTCAGAGATGCTGAATTTTGTCAAATGGTTTTTCTGTACCTACATGATCATGTACTTTTGTCCTTTACTTTATTAATAGAATATATTACATTAACTTACACATGATAAACCAACTCAGTTGATCACAGTGTATGTCACCTTCTATGTGTCACCAAATTTGGTTTGCTAATATTCTGTTAAAGTTCTGTATTCCTGAGGAATACTGATCTGTACTCTTCTTACAGTTTTTTTGTCTGGCATTAGTATCAGGGTGACTCACCTTACAGAATAAATTAGGAGTTATTCCTCTTCCTTTACTTGCTAAAAATATTTCTTCTTTAAATATGTGATGAAATTCATTAGTAAAGCCAGTTGGGCCTGGGCTTTTCTGTGGCAAGATTTTTATTTACTACTTAAATTTATTTACTCTTTATGAGTATATTAAGATTTTCCACTTATTCTTGATCAATATTCCTAATTTGTGTTGTTCTGGTATTTGTGCCTTTCATCTAAATTGCCTAAATTCTGGCATAAATTTATTCATGGCATGAATAATATACAATGCTTTTAGTTTCTATAGGATCAGTGAGGATATCCTGTCTTTCATTTTTAATTTTGATAACTTGTATCTTTTTTCTTATTTTCTTAGTCAGTCCAACTAGAGGTTTGTCATTTTTGTTGACGTTCTCAAAGAACCAACCTTGATTTTCTCTGTTGTTTTTGTCTGCTCTCTCATTAATTCCCACACTAAACTTTATATGCTTCCTTCTGCTCGCTTTGGGTTTAGTTTGCTTTTCTTTTTCTAGTTTCTTAACATGGAAGCTTAGGTTATTGATCTAAGACCTTTCTTCCTTTCCAATATGAGTGTTTACACCTATAAATTTTGCTCTATGCAATAATGTAGCTGCACCCCATAAATTTTGATACAGGTTTTTGTTTTCATTGGTTCAAAATATTTTCAGTTCCTCCTGTGATTTCTTTTTTGCTTCACAGGTGATTTAGAATATGTTATTTAATTTCCAAATACATGAATTTTTCTAGATTTTTTTTCTGTTGTAAATTTCTGATTTAATTCTGCTTGTGACCAGAGAAGATACTTAATATGATTTCAGTCTTTTAAAATTTGAGACTTGTTTTGTGACCCAGCATAACATCTGTCCTGGAGAATGTTCCATATGTGCTTGAGAAGAATATGCACTCTGTAGTCAATCAGTGAGACATCATGTAAATGGCAGTTACGTCAAGTTGGTTGATAGTGCTATTTAAGTCGTCTGTCTCTTTCTATACCCTTGCTTTTCTATCTAATTGTTCCATCAACTTCTGAGGGAAGTATTGGAATCCTAAACCATTATTGCTTTTCCCTTCTACTCTGTCACTTTTTTCTTCATGTAATTTGGGCTGCTGATGTTAAGTGTGTAGACATTTATAACTGTTGTATCTTCCTAATGCATTAACCCTTTAATCATTATTAAATGTCTCTGTTTTTCTCCAGCAATATTTCTTGTCATAAAGTCAATTTTGCTTGATTTTTATATAGTCACTCCAGTTAGCTCTCTCATGGCTGCTGTTCGCACGGTTACCCACCTTTTTCCTTTCAGCCTACCTGTGCCCTTGAACCTAAGGCGTGTCTCTTCTGGACAGCACTCAGTTGGGTCTTGCTTTATTATCCAGTCTGACAATCTCTGACTTCTAAGTAGGGTATTTAGTGTATTCACCTTTAAATGTAATTAATTATTGACACAGCTGCTAGAAATGAATATCCCAGTCTTTAAATAGGAAAATCTTTACTTCTGGTTCATGTCACATCTTTGCTGTATATAGAACTCCTGGTTGGAGATTTTTCTTTCAGCATGTTGAATGTGTTATTTTTCCATTGTTTTCCACAAGTTTTCCATTGTGAGAGGTCATCCATTAATCCTATTTTGTTCCTATCCCTCTTTCTTCTTCTAAAATTCTTATCATGTGTGTGTTGCTGGGCTTGATGTTGCCCAACATGTCTCTAGACTCTGTTTCTATTTCTCCAATTAAAAAAAGAACCCTTTTCTTTAGATTCAATAATTTCTTTTGTTTTACTTCCTGGTTCCCTTATTTTTTTCTTCTGCCTTCTAAGATCTGTTATTGAATTCCTCTAGAGAATTTTTCATTTCATTTCAGTGTTATACTTTTCAACTCCAGATTTCCCATTTCATTCTCTTTTTAAAGATCATTTCTATCTCTTTATTGAGATTCTGTATTCATTGAGTCTTTCTCTGAATTCTCTAAACATGGTTTCCTTGATATCTCTGAGCATATTTAAATAGCTGCACTATAGTCTTTTTCTGCTAAGTTCCAAATATGGGGACACTCAGACACGGTTCTTACTTGTCACTTTTTTCCTGTGCGTAAATCATGCTTTCCTGTTTCCTGAGTGCCTCTAATTTTTTCTTTGTTGAATACTGGACACTTAAAAATATACTCTGGATTCTGATTTTCTCCCAGAGCACTGTTGTCGGTATCATTTTGCTTGTTTAGCAGTTTGCCTGGACTAAGTCTGTAAAATCTCTCTCCCATGGAAGGTACAGTTGCTGAGGTCTTCACCCCTGTTTTTCCTTGTTTTTATTTTAAGCCCGCTTTCCTAGGGGTCATCCCCATATCTGCAGAGCTTAGTGTTCTGGGGAAGGCTAGTCAGGGGTTTTGCTCACACATTTCGATTTCAGGGGTTTTTCTGGTCTGCCCCAGCCTTTACTTTCTGCGGGCTCCCTCACATCTCCTCCCTGTGTACACACAGGCCCTGTCGGCCAGAGGTGTGTGTATGTCTTCGGTGCACTCCATCTCTGCTGCTTGTGTGCACAGACTAGAGTCAGTCTGGGATACATGGAGAGGTATCAAGCTCCCTCACCTCCGAGAACTACCTGTTAAGTCCCCAGCTAGACCACTAGTCCATTGCTTGTCCCAAAAAGGGCTATAAATTCAAGATCGTGGAGCTACTGGCTCATCCTGTTCGTTTACCACTGGCGTGGCCACTTTAACTGAAAATACTCCAAACGGAGTCTTCTGGAAGCACCGACAAGGGTGCTGGTTTCCACAGCCTGCCCTGCTCTGGTTAAACATCGCACTCACAAAGCTGGGGAGGAGGGACTGGAAGCAACCTTAGGCGGGAATGCCAGCAACTCATGCTGTTCCTACCCAAAGCTTAGAGGTTTTCATGAACAAATAAATGCTTCTAAGACTGTTGTATGCCTTTGGCCAATTTTTAGAGAACTAAAATGGATATATTTGACAGTTTTTGTCTAGCTTTCTAGTTGATTTGGGGGGAGAAGATTTGTCACCCAACTCATTCCATCATCCTGGAAGTCAGCATCTCAGTCACTCTTCATGTTCTGCTGGAATTAGGGTTATTTTTAAAAGTAGGCCATGCAGGTGAAAATATCACTGTGAAATCTCATTTTCAAAGAAAAATGCTTGCCTTTGCTTTCCGGGGTGGAAAATCAACCACAAACATAATGGCGCAAGTTTAAATGATTATTTCGTTAGATTAAATTAATTAAGAAACACCACTTGTCGGAAGCAGCACCTAAGGGCCCTGCAATGGACTCCTTCACAGGCACTAGGGGAATGAAGCGCTCCACGAGCGGGGCCCGCCCCAGGCACCTCAGCTCAGACGGTGCTGCCACGGCTGCCGCACCACTCCTTCTGTTTCTTCTTATTTCCCCGCCGTCCCTCTTGTGCTTCAACCATGGTCAGTCAGATGCACAATGGGCATTCTTACAATAGTCCCATTTTTGAGCTCTTCATCAAAGTCCCCGAAGCTGGCCATCTGCCTGTTTTCCTTTCTCTATCACCTCTGATGGGCTGAGATCTCTTGGGCAAGTCAGTTGAGTTCGGAACATCCTCACAGCTCCCGGGAAGGGACTAAGAACTGCCCCGTGCATCCAGGGGTCCAGCCTCTTGGGACTGGAGGAGCTTTAGAGATTTTTTTTTTTTTTGGCAAAACCTCTCATGTTCAGATGCGGAAATGAAGGCTCAGGAAAGTTAAGGGGCTTCCACAGGTCACCTTCCAGGAGCATGACAAAAAAGGTCTCGGAAATTGCTGGCAGAATGAGTGAGGATTGGGCTGAGGGCCAGTGACTAGAAGTGATTTCATGAAGACCAACCCCGCCATTGCACAGGCTCTGAGGACACTGGACACAGAGGCCCCTGAGATCATCTTCCCCACCCTCCTCTCCCTCTTACCTTAGCAAAGAAAATCCAGGCTGCACACTGTCCCGGGGCCATAAGGCTTTTTAGCTTCACTGTGCTGAACATGAGAAAGAATCCTAAAAACCCACTGAAAGGAGAAAATAGTTTTTTGTTAGTGAGGCTTGTCTTCTTTGAGCCAATAGGTAACTGTTTTCTGTTATTTTGCCAGTCGATTTCTCATTGTTACACGTCTATTTCATCAGTGGTTTATAGTGATCTCTAGATAAAAACACCCCAAACTTAAAAACCCACTAAGCTCTACTTTTCTAAGAAGCTATGATGAGAGCATTGTACTAAAGGTGGGGGAGGGCATAGAAATTTAAAAGAAAAAAATGTGGGAGACAATAATTATGGAGCTTGCTGCTTGCCAAGTAGAGCTTCAATTTTTTTTCAAGTAGAACAAATCGCCAGGAAGAGAGTTCCAAAGGGAAATTCACTGTACGAGGACAGAGGGTCTAGCGGTACCTGCGCCTGGGTTCAAGGGGAGAATCTGAAAGGGGAGGGCAGCCCCAGTAACAGAAGTCCCCTAACCCAGGCCTACCCACCCAGAAACTACACTTTGGAAGTTATGCCTATGCCCAGGTGTGTGACTTGAAGGAGCCCCCACCATGGGGGCCTGAGGCCGGGGCAGCATCTCGGAGACTATTCAGAGGTCTGCACCAGCAAAACACTGACATGGCAGTGGACAGGGAAATGGTGGCCTGCACTGGAACCATTTCCAAAAGTGACATTGTGTGGCCAAGGCCAAAGCAAAGGTCACCAGCCAGAACGGTCACTCTTCCTGGCATTTGGAGGCATGGTGATTGGGGAAGAAAGTATACCAGAGAGACTCCGTGAGAGAGGCTGACTTCCTGTGTGTAACTTTTACTTGGAATTGAACATTGAAAAGCAAGAGTCTCAGCTGGTGTGGCTCAGTGAGTTGGGTGTCACCCGGCAGACCAAAAGATCACCGGTTCAATTCCTGGTAAGGACACACGCCTGGGTTACAGGCTAGGTCCCTGGTTAGGGGCGTGCGAGAGGCAACCAGCTGATCCATGTTTCTCTCCATATTGATGTTTCTCTCCCTCCCTTCTCCTTTCTCTAAAAATGAAAAAAATCTTTCAAAGAAAAAAACATTGAAAAGCAAGCAAGACACACGACTGCATTTTCGCCAAACCAAAGAAGCGAGTCTTATGAGTTGTACCTATCTGTATTCCTGAGGCCTCGAGCATCACACTGCCATTTGACCTTTACTGTAGGCACTGGTGTGTGGCTCCAACTTGATCACCAGCTCTGAGAGGGTGGGGCCTGACCTCAGGTTTCTCTGTGTTTTCCCCAGCAGGGCCAAGCCTGGAGCCTTGGGCAGAGTAGGCATTACATCAATGTTTGACAGGCTTACTTGGAAGCAGCTTGAATTAAATTAAGGCCAAATGTCACAGAAATGTGTGCCTTCACTTCAGTAGATTAGGTTAGTCCATGGCCACGTACTTGGGGCAGCACCAGAGATATGCATTAGGCTTCCTTTGTGTGCAGATCAGCCTGTTTGGCCTGGCTGACCCGCAAACTCGTTCAGACTGGCACCTGTCGTGATGGAAGGCCAGGCAGCTATGGGTCAAGACACTGAATCAGTCACACCCCAAAGGCAAGAGGCCCTTGTGGGTAAGCAGGAGGCTGAAAATCAAGGGACCTGAATTTCTATTCTTGGCTGGGCTCATCGACCCTAGTAACCTTGACCAAATCCCCCACTTTTTTTCCTTTTCCCCCTTTTTTCTTGCCTCAGGTGCTGCATTCTTAAAGCAGGAATGAGCATAGTGGTCCCCATCCTACCTTTTGGAAATCAGAGATTTTCAGAACAAAAAGGTTCCCCAGCCCCATTCTCAGTTTATTAACAAGCAAACTGAGGCACAGGTACAATTATAATCCAGGTTTCCTGGCTCTGTGAGTAAGTCCCCACAGCTCTTCAAACCTCACCACAGGTGCTCCTGACCAGAGAGACAGTGTGAGATGGTGCAGGTGCCCGTGGCCGTGAGATTGGGTGTGGAAAGTAAGACAGAGAGCGCCCAGGGCTCTCTCGGTGGCATCCGCCCGCTGCGTCCAAGGAGCTAACGACTTCACAAGCACCTGTCCAATTCTGCGTACCGCCATCCCCTCCGGTCCTTTCCTCTCCTCTCCACCTTTGGCCAGAGGAAGGGCACGATTCCATGCTGACCACTGTCCTCAGCAAACTGTTGGCCGGAACTGTGTCTCTCCTGGGTTTTGACCCACACTTTCATTTTCAGCTCTCCTCTTGCTGTAGAGGCAGGTCTTAAAATCAACGGGAGAGCCCCAGAAGTGAAAGAGCCTGGGCTCCTTGTTAATGGGGTATCTGGGTCCTGGCTACTAATACTATCCCCTCCGATCTCCTGGACCCCTTCTGAGCTCACCCAGAATCTGGAGGAGTCATGAGATGAGATGCACTTAAAAGGGGTTAAGCTTGGTTCTGAGGCCAGGGGGCAAAATGTGACAGAGAATTAAATCGACTCAAACAAATATTTCCAAACCTTTCAAATAAAAATTCCTGATTTTTCATGTTGGATTATGAGAAAGTTTCAGATTAAAAGAGGCAGAAATGGAGCCAGAATGCCATCCCGCAAAGCCAACAATAACGGGCTGTGGACTGCGTTGCTCTGTTCCAAACAACCACAGCCCGCCCCCACCCGTTTGCTCATGCTGCCGATGGCCAAGGGCAAACAGGTCCACGGCACTGGAGCAGCACTAATACCCCGTCACACAAACCTCGCCAAGCGGCAAGGCCTGACCAAACTGACAGGACTGGGAAGATGAATTCTGTCAGCGCTCTCCTGAATTTTTCTTAGGACAATTAGTAACTCATTCGGAGGCTCACATGCAGAAGCAGACTCTATATCATTGATTCTTTTGGTCCTAGTACCCCCCTCCACTAGACACAGTACCCAGCTACACGTGTGGGCTTTTTGACTCTCTGTGAAAAATCACTGCATGACAAGGTACAATCCTGAGTGTGGAAACAGGCGGTCTGACTTTTATGTAGCAATTGCTCGTGGTTTATTGGCGTTTTATTTGCAGTTGACCTGAGCAGATAATAAAATGGCCATCATTTATTGGGCCAGACACAATGCTAGGGCTTTAAATACTTTACTCAGTACCTACATTTACCCGGCATTGCTATTATTTTTCCATTTTACAGATGAGAAAACTAATGAAGGCTTAGGAGAACTGGGAAAGCTTGACCAAAGACCACACAATTAGGAAGCAGCAAGGCTGGAATCCAACCTAAGCCTGGTTTCTCCACCGTATCAGAATTCACGCTTTGAGACTGTCCACAGAGCCCTTTCCATTCTGAGCATTATGAAGTCAACCAAAGGGAGTACGACGGGGAAGGGAAGTAGGATGGTTATAAACTTTTGTGTCTGAAATTCTGTCTGCTGAATTGGTCTAGATCCCTGAGTGCTTCCAAGGCCAATATTAATGATCACTGTGTTGTCCAGACATCTCCTAGTCAATGGTTTCCAAAATCTGTCCCTCATAGTTTTGGGGATCAGTTGAGGCTTTTTTTTGGAGATTCCCTTAGGAGCGAGAGGGAGGCCAAAGTGGATGTTGACAGGGCAGGGCTGTAGACCCAAATCTTCCCTCGCACTCAGCCAGTTCCATCAGTGTTACATACTGAAGTTAAAAGAATTGCTCACGGAGAAAAAAAAAAGTCAGAAATCCTAGCTCTTCAGCCGGTTTGAAAACCACTGCTGTGGCCTAAAATCGTCTGCAAGACAGGGGTCCTCAAAGGCCCCAGGCCAGCCCTGAGCAGCAGAGGGTGTTCATAACAACCCGTGGATGGCCCTGGGAGCTGCTCCCATGCCTGTGCCCGCCACCACTGCCACTCATCTGGATGACAGCAGTGACCCTGAACATCAGGGAAAGGAAGACACCGCTGGTAGTACAGAAATGCAAATTAACAGTGCAAGGGTTTTACGAGTTGAGATTACCTGGCACAGCAGCTGCCGTGGAATCTGTAGAAGTACAGGAACGGAAAGTCCAGGATGCTGAGGAGATCACCTGAGGGGCAGAGCAAGGGAGAAACAGTGGCCCACATGCCCACAGCCCCCAGCAGCCCCACAAACATGAGTCAAGGGTCTTGAGCACAGCAGCCCTCCGAGCTGCTCCGCACCGAATTCACACTGGCACCCCTAGGTTTCTATGTTACAGGCATTTTCTTATAATAGGAAGAGTATGATGATAATAATGCCCATTTAGTGAGAGTCTGCCTTGGGCAGCGCCCCATGCTGAAAGCTTTATGTACATCATCTCTTTCCATCCTTACAACAATTCTGTGAAGTTTTGTTTCCTGCCATTTCACTGGAGCTCAGAGAAGTTACGCGATTAGCCTAATACTACACAATCCTCGACTGATGGAGCCACAGTGCGAGCCTGTCACTCGCAGCCCTCAGGTCTGTCCTCTTTGCCAAGGCGGCCATCCTGCAACGGCAGAGCGCAGGACCCAGAGAAAGGCTTGTCTTCAAAAAGTTCTTCTATTCTTTTCTGCCTTACGGCTAAAAAAAGATTGTGAAAGCATGCCTCTGACATCTTTTTTTTTTTCTTTCCATTTTTGTGTTTAATTACTGCACAAACGGTGCAGGGCCAGACTGACCATGCACACTCATCGGAGTTTAAGGTCCAAAGGGTACATTTATTTCTAGTGAAGTAAGTTCATTCTTTTAGTTCCACTTGGTGCAAGAGGAAATAATCACACATATTGGCTGCTTCCCTCTCTGGAATTTGAACTTGGTCACAAACAAGAAGTCAGGAGATTAAAAAAGCAGAAAGCCTTCCAAAAATGTCCAGAGAAAAGGAATTAAGCATTTCCACAGCAGATAGCTTAATCCTTCCAAATCTGGAATTTCTGAGGCTGTGCGGAGCCAGGCTGTCCAGGCCCCCAGCCTTGGTCTGCCTCTCGGCTCTGGACGGACTGGAGCTAGAGGGGATGAGTTTTCTGAGTGTTCACAGTATGTGAGGTGTGCGGTGGGATGGATAGATAGTATTTCCTTCATCACTACTCTTATTAATCAAGAGTTCCAGGACAAAAGACACATGGCCTGCTGCACTTCCTCAGAGACCTAAAGGATTGCAAATGACTCAACCGTCTAGTAGGAAGGAAAGTTCTGAATTCCATTCCTCTGGAAGGTTGGGATTTTTTTTTAATTGTGACTATTGTTTTGTCCCATTTATGCATGTGTGTGTGTTTAATTAAAAGGAGAGGGTCTCGTGGGATCTGGTTTTCATGCACCACGACAAGAGGCTAAGAGTTCTTGTCCTCTTTCTGCCACGATTCCACTGAGTACTTTGTTGTCTGCTTGGGACCTGTATTGGTGGAGGGACTTTGGAAATGCCATCATCAGACTCAGACATCTCGTGCATGAAGACCACCATCTGAAGTCCCCTTCCCCACAGGAGTGACAGCTGAGGTACCCCTGAGCACCCCGGTCCTAGAGGGAGGGCAGAGCCCCCTGCTCAGCTGGTGGGAGGGATGCCCGTGGAGGATCTGCTCGGTCCCTGTGGCAGCTGTTGGTTCCCGGCCCTTTCCCAGTTCCCTCTCAGTGAGAGAAACTGCAGCGTGGTCCGTGTGATCACGAGGCATAGGCAGAGAGGGAAGTGAAGTAAACATGGGACCTTGCGATTCCTGGGGCACTGCCTCTTCAGCACCCAGCTTTTGTCGGGAGGTGAACTAGACTCACGGTGCATTGGCGACCTTTCCAGCCCAGCCCAGGCTGGGGGGAGGGGTCAGAGGTAGACAGGGAGAAGAATATATAAAAAAAAAATCACCAACCTAGGGAATTCATCAGTTAGATTAAAACCCTCACCAAAATCCTGACCATTGATCCTGTAAATTATTAAGAGAGAGAAGAATAGCTCACTCTCTGAGCCATTGCTAAAACCGCCACCCATTTCTCACATGGCACTGAGCTGACTTCATGCCTGTCTCTTCTTCTGAAACTATCAAGTCCTTAAGAGAGAGTCCAGCAACTCTCTCTTAACTCATCACCTACACCCGGTGGGTTAGGATCAGCCCTGACGCACAGGAATCACTACTGAACTGAGAGTATCTGCTTGTTTCCTTTGGAGAGAATGTTCTAAACACCTTCCAGTTAAATATGCTGGTCCTCAGTTTCAAACTGACCCAAATGCCTGACCTCTGATGCCTTCAGCCTGCCTTCTCTTTGACCAAAGTAGCGCTCCTAGCCAGACAGGGTGCATACCTACCTCTAAACAACCAAGGTTAACAACTGTGCTACAAATAGCCCTGAGGCTGTTGTAGTGTGTGGCTGGCTGACCCCAACCACAAAAAGACTAGATCCAGGAGCCTTAAAAATTTGTAGAGATGCTAAAACAACAACAGCAACATCCCTGTACCATCTAGTGTAGAATGCATAATTTAAGCAAAAATTAGGTGGCTCAAGAGTCATAACCATGTTTTGTGGCATCAACATGCAGCTGATGCCAAAGTCCGGGTTGAGCCTTCATTCCCATGCTCCACAGCTAAAATTCTGCTGGGTCTCTGGGTGAGGCAGTGAATCCCATTTTTCCGAGATCACAGAGCATGAAATTGCCACGGTGAAAGTGTGGCACAATCTTACCGCATTCAAGC
This sequence comes from Carollia perspicillata, assembly GCA_004027735.1. NCBI lineage: Eukaryota > Metazoa > Chordata > Mammalia > Chiroptera > Phyllostomidae > Carollia > Carollia perspicillata. The sequence goes on from PVKM010028664.1 coordinate 11,718, forward strand.
GTAATTGATATCTGAACATCAAGAAAATTTCCTCTCACCACAATTAGCCCTCAGAACTGGCAGGGAAATGGAAGATCCATTCCAAGAAGTGATTAGTGCTGCTTGCTCTATCTCACACACGAGCAATAGACGCACCAGGTACCAAGGTCATTTCTGGGTCAGATTCCTGTGGTTCTCCCAGCTTTTCTTGTGCCTTGCGATTCTTTCTCCTGACCACCACAGCTGAGGGGCCCCATACAAATATGAAATGCAAACTTCCAAACACAGGGGGGATTTCTCTTCTTTAATATTACTGTTTAAAACAGTCCTAGGGGAAGCAAAGTTCCCAGATTCTTGGCGACTCTGCATGAGTTTGATAGATTAGAGGGGGAGGCAGATTCCACCAAAGGAGAAGGAAACCCAGTGCCTGAGGGGAAAAAGTGGCAGGGCCTGCACCTAGGACATGAGGAACTGTCATCGACCTGATGATCCCTACCATCACGTCCCAGTGCATCCCAAAGATTGTAACCTAAGCCACAGCATCTGCACCTATAAGAAACCATAGCTTTCTAGTCACTCATGAGCCAGTGAGAAGGGCAGCTAAGTCAAAAGTGCTACTGAGTGACCAGGGTCCAAGCCCCAGAATAGCTAAAGTAAGACTGACAACAACAAATGTTGGTGAAGATGTGGAGCAACGAAAACTCCCATACATTTCTGGGTGGGAGTACAAAATGGTATAGCACTTTAGAAAACTGGCATTTCCTTAAAAGTTATAAATACATCTACTTTAAGGCCCAGAAATTCTACTCCTGGGTATTTATCCAAGAGGCTGGAAAACATTCAAAGGGGGCATTCAAAAAAACTGTAATTATCTTCTGGAGGGTGGGCCCCTTGTAGTACAGGCTTTCTCCACTAGGTGAGTGTTGTAGAAACCCATATGTAGCAGTGTGCCAGCTGGTGTTGTTGTGAGAGGCTGCATTCTGCTTCAGTGAATTTTTTTGTTTTTGAAGACTCTTTTAGTGTGTCTGCCCATTGCATGATGGGTGATTTAAGAGCACACCTGCCCATGCTGCACTGAGTGTTCAACAGTTTTTAACACAAACCTGCATGACCTCCATGCCCCACCCTATCCATTTACCCTATCTCACCCTAAGGGACTTTTGTTTTTGTTTCCCTGGATGAAAAAGATCCTCAAAGTGAAATGTTTTGCCGATGTGGAAGAGGTAAAACAAAAAATTTCAGAAGCACTAAAAGACATCAAATTGACAGGTTCAAAAACTGTTTTGAGCAGTGAAAAAAGTCTCAATAGGTGTATTGCATCAAATGGAGAGTACTTTGACGGTCGTATGTTCATACAATGGTACACTACTCAGCAATAAAAGAGAATGGATAAGTGATACACACAACAACCTGGATGAATCTCTGAACACTACACTGAATGAAAGAGCCACACATGATGAAATACTTCCTGTGTCGCTCCATTTCTATGAGGCTCTGGAATGGACAGAACTTTTCTATAGTAACAGAAATCAGATCAGCAGCAGCTTTTGGTGTTGGGTGAGCAGAGAATGACTAACAAGTGGTATGAGGCAATCTTTGTAATGACAAAAATGTTCTATGTCTTGATGGGGTGTGAGTTACACAGGTACGAGGCCTGTCCATAAAGTATCCAGCCACATACGATGAAAAAGAGACATTTATTGAAGAAGATACAAGATACGAGAAACATTGTACACAGGACAATGATGCCTCAGTCCGCTTCAAAGTATGCACCTTGGGACCTCACACAGTTCTCTCAATCACCATCAGCTGCACTGTCCTATTTTCCTGAATCTCATCAACGGTCTGAAATCTCTTCCCTTTCAAAGGTGATTTTAGTTTTGGGAAAAGCCAAAAGCCACAGGGCACCAAGTCTGGGCTATAGGGAGAGTCACCTGGGTGATTTGATGTTTTGCCAAAAATCTCTGCACGAGACATGATGCAGGAGTGGGTGTGTTGTCATGATGAAGCTGCCAATCACCAGTGGCTTTCTGAATCATCTGAATAGTTTCCACAGAGGAATGTTCAAGCTTAACACAAAATTTGATACAGATTCATTGCTCTACTCACTCAGTCATTTTGAATGTGACGGCCACACAATGCACACGCTCACTCAATGGTGTCCGCTGCCCCCACTCACTAGTACAGTGAAGTCATCATTGTTCACACATGCGCATTTCAGTCCACTCTCCTTAGCTGCCAGGTTACATCGATGTCGTGCAAACCATTCTTGAAATACTAACAATGGTTGGACTTTTTCTGGACAGGCCTGTATATTTTAGTCAAAATTGGTCAAGGTGCACATTTAAGATACGTGCATTTCATATATGTAAATTATATCTCAATTTTAAAGTGTTTTAAAGGTGCTATGAAATAAGTAAGATGCAATTAAAAAAGAAGAGGTGAGAATAAATGGAAAACAATAAAACCTTGTTTTAAAATGTCAGAAACTATTAATAGACCCTTCAAAAAGGGACTGTACCAATGGCCCCTGACTCTGTCTGAGTCTGAATCGCTGCCGGTGTGGAGAATGAGGAAGCTGCCCTCCCTGACCCACTCTCAGGCCTGGCAGTGCGCAGTCCAGGTAGAGAGGATAGCAAGCACCTGGGGAGAAATAAAGTGCTGTTCTGTCTTAAAAATGGGTAGGTTACCCACTGGTCCACTGAGAAAGTAAACAAATGGGCAGGAACTGGAGCTGTGCAATCCCAGCAGTCCTTGAATACCTCTGTGGAAAGAAAATTGTCTTCAACTGTTAAGTTTGCTTAAACTTTGCAGTCAATGGTATACAACTAGGAGAAAACAACACCAGGACCCAACAAAGAGTTTAGGGCAATTAACCTGAGTTGATAAAGCTCAGGAAACTGATCTCCCAGGGGTATTCTAGATTGGGAGCTTCCATCCATGTGCACATCAAACCCCTGCCTTAATCTGCAGCTGCCTTAGTTATCCACTCTCACAAACATAAGTGCTTTGCTGTGCCGGGACGCTTTCTGAAGCCCTGGGCCTCCGCCTGCAGCTGCACAGACTGGGTACCGCGCGACCTCAGAGAGAAGGACCACGACTGCCTGTGGTGTCCCAGGGGGTTTCTGGAAGTTAAAGCTGTTCAAAACCTGGACAGGCTCCTTCCCAATAGCCAAGACATGGGAACAACCTAAATGCCCACTGATGGGTGAATGGATAAAGAAAATGTGGTATATACACAACAGAATATTTAGCATAAAAAAAGGAAATCCTGCCATTCGTGACAATATGGATGGACCTTGAGGGAGTCGTGGTAAACGAGTTGAGTCAGACACAGAAAAACGAATACTGCATGATCTCACTTACATGTGACCCTAGCACAAAAACAAAGAAAACCCTGGACTGACAGGTACAGAGAGCAGACTGGTGACTGCTGGAGGTGGGGGTGCTGGGTGGGTGAAACAGGCGAACGTAGTCAAAGGCACAAACTTCCAGTTACAAGACAAATAAGTGTGGGGAGTAAAGTACAGGATGGCGACTATGAGTTAACAATACTGTACCATATATTTGAAAGTTGCTAAGAAAGACCGCAAAAGTTCTCAAAAGAAAAAATACTGTAGCTATGTGTGGTGATGGATGTTAATTAGCTAAACTTATTGTGATCATTTCACAATATATACACATATCAAATCATTATGTTGTATACCTGAAACAAATACAATGTTAAATGTCAATTATATTTCTTTTTTTTTTAAGCAGGGACTGTCTCTTTTTATGTGAATTTCACAAGTAGACCCCGCCTCTAGTCAGGATCGTTTTGTTACACAGCAGTCCTCATCCGAGCAGGCGTTCATGGACCAGCCCCACCTCTACCAAGGTTTCAAGTCAGTGACGCTCCCCTGACAGGACCTGACAGGAGAAGCAGACATACCTGTTTAAGACATCTTGACACACAATTTGTAAAAGTTCTAGGAACCAACAATCATGGTCATGGCAACCACACACAGAGCACCTTTATAAAAAGAGCACCTTTGGGTTACTTAACACACCTAATACAAGGTGTGGGGCCCTCACGGGTTAGATACTGAACTTGGTGCTGATCTGGATGGAAATCTCCAGACTCTTCTGGAAGGCTGACACTGGTTTGTACATAACTCCCACCTGCCTTCCCCAGGGCCCATGCCAAAGCCCTGCTATGATGGTTACCGAGGTTCACAGGGCAGCCTCAGCAACAAACAACAAGGTAGGCCAAGGTCACCTCTGCCATTGACAGAAGAGTCACAGCCAGGCCCATCAGCCCAGCAAAATCCTTCTCAGAAGCCAGTTCCTATCTCTGGCCTCTTCAAAGCTACCACTCCAGCTACCTGAAAACTGCAACAAACCAAAGCCCCAGCCAGAAGTCCTTCTAGGGCACACCACACCTCTCTCTGATGAATCCTACAGATTTTACGACTGCCTGAGCTGCCCGCCGGAGACCTGGCCTCAACCATTCACCACGTGACGCGATCAAAGCCTGCAGGAGAAGGCACGAGAAATGCGCATCTGAAGTCTAATGTCCATTCTTTTTTTAACTTAAAATATCATTGGGAGAAAAATTAGTCCTTGCTAATATCTTTTTCAGGCATAAATGAGCTCCAAACTTGTTCTCAAATAAAAGAGATTTCCTTTTTTATCCCCTATGCAATTTTTTGTTCAGATATAATTCATATACTATAAAGTTCACCTTTTCAAAGGCTACAATTCAGTGGTTGCTGGTGTGTTCACAGAGTTGTACAACTGTCACCACCACCTAATTCCGGAACATCTCCCTCACGCCCAGAAGAAACCACAGCCTATTTTAAAGGGCTCTTCAGCCCAGGCCACTCTGTAACTTCAGGCTGCTGACTGCTTTGTGTTCGGGGAGTAACTAGGTGCCCAGGGTATTGCAGCTTTGACCTAAAAGTTTAGCGATTGATTACTCAAGGAAAATATGGGAATGTTGCCTAAAATGTATAAATGGTTCCTAGCAGTTTTCATGCTTGGCCACTGGTGAACACCATGCCCTCCTAACCAAGAGAATTTCCAGAAAGAAATTTAGGGACATCAGACAAAAGTATTCCCTCAGTCAAGAGACTTTATAATAAAGTGGAAGATCACTGAAAAGGAAGCATTTAAAAAGAAAAATCTGGACAGAGGGTTAGGAGACATACCTAAACTCCAGTCTCCCTCTGCCACTCACAGCCTCTGCATCATCTCAGTCACCTCACATGATTCCTCTGGGTTTCACTTCCTCATTGGTGGAATGTGGTAGCGCCCTGGGTAATCCATCACCAAGGTTGCCTTCAGTTCCAATACTCATGAGTGTAACTAATGAACAGGCATAACCCGTTAGGTGAAAGGCAGAGTGATTTCTTTAGGTGAAAATGATTTGCCAAACCCACTAGAAATCACTAGGGGAATAAATGAACGTGTCAACCAAGAAGAACCAGCAAACAGAACTTCCCAAAGGCCTTTGACTAAAATGTATTTCAGTGGGGAGGATGCTTTAGTAGGCTCTTAAGTATCTGTCAGGTGGCACCCTCCTGGCTACATGAAGGAATGATGTGAGGCATGATTAAGGGCAGGCAACCAGCAGCATGGCCAAGCAGAAACTGTTTAGGGGTAACACCATGGTTTCGTATGATTTCTTCTTTTACAGTACAAATGCCAGGCTTTCACCAAATGATCATGGAGGGGGCACTCAACAGCAAAGACCATAGTTGTGAGACAGCGCCCGGCTGTGGAAGTGGGCAGAAAATAGCAGACGTGCTTCAGTGTGGGCACGTGTGGAATGATGTGGATAGAAAAGTAATTCTAATTATCCTTACACAACACGGGTTCTATTTTGTCACGTACAATCTAGAAACAGAATCTGAGTCACTACCAGCAATTCCCTAAGGATACCAGTTCGAATAGGGTGAAACAGCTCAAAACACAAACAGAACACCGCCATTGTTTGGGGCACAGTATGAGAGCTAGAAGGAGCTTTAACTACAACCCAGTCCTCTTTTTTCATTTTACAGATAAGGAAACTGAGGCCCTCAGGGCTTGGGAAAGGCTTTCCCATAGCAAATAGTCAGTAAACATTAGTTTAAGGAGGGTGGCCAATAAAACATGTATTTTTAGCCATACCACACACAGATATTATTGCTTTGTCTTTGGCATTGACTTCAAAACCTTTCAAAGTAAAAAAAATCACAATGGAATAGAGTTATTGTGGGCAATTCCTGAATCTGAAAAACAAGTATGGAGTAATTAATGCAACAACAAAGTACAGGAAAGTTTTAATACTTGACTTTAATCTGGAATTATGAAGAGGAGATGACAAAAGGCCCGGGTAGCTCCGTTGGTGAGAGCATCGCGATCCGCCAAGACTGTGGGTTCGATCCCCACCAGGGCACATACAAAAGCAACAAACGAATGCATAGATAAGTGGAAC
>PVKM010028665.1:0-18160 GCA_004027735.1 Carollia perspicillata
GCCACTTTGCCATGGGCCCTCTCCAGCCCAGCTGCCTGTCTCTGCCCCTCCACCTGGTCTGGATGAATGTGTCTTCTTTAGCTCCTTGGTTGTTGGACTTCCGTACAGTTTGATTTTCTGTCAGTTCTGATTATTATTATTTTTTGAATTGTTGTTGTTCTTCTTTTGGTTGTGTGAGGAGGCACAGTATGTCTACCTATGCCTCTATCTTGGCTGGAAGTCTTCTTCTTCTTCTTTTTTAAGCTTATCACTCTAGCCCCTCCTCTCTGTCATCCTTACTCTGATGTCTTCAGAGCTCACCTCCTCCAGGAAGCTCTCCTTGACCTTCCCTATTTTACTCAGAAATCTCCTTTAATCCTAATTTAAAAGGCAAAAAATTTTTTGCACTAAAGAGAAACTGGAGTATCCTTATTAATCACTGTCTCCTTGATGCTGGTGATGGTCATTTTTAGTATAATATTAGGCACATAATTGCATCACAGAGCCATAGATGTTAAAAGCTGAAAAGAATGTGAAAAATGACCTAGGTGATAGTCTTGACTTTGCAGATTCAGTTCAAAAGACCTTTTTAAATTCAACTCTATGCCAGTCATTGTGCTAAGTACAGAAGATACAAAATTAAGCTAAGCACACAAAATATCTATATAAAATATTATAATCCAAGGAAGAATTTCCTAAAGTATATTCTGAAAAGTTGGGCCCAACAGACTGTTAAACAATTTATGATGAAGTTATATTGTCCAATGTTTGAGAAATACAGGATTCAATACAATTAAGCATGCTCTCTATTGTAAGACTTTCTAACGTGCATCTATTAGCCATGAACAAACTTTGTAATATGAAGATTGCTGGATAAAAGCGCATTGCATATCTACAAGGTAGAGGCAAGCTTCTTTGACTTCATAGCTCCTTTCTTTGAAACTGACACCTGAACTATTTTACTGCGGAAAACATTTTAAGAGTGAGAATAGAAGGGAAAAAATCAAAGCATTCCTTTCCCATTTCTCCCTTTCCTTTTCAAGGTAGCCTTGTTCAAGGCCTGGAATTCTGCCTCAGTGTCCCTGTGCATATTCCCATTTCTGAGGAAATGCAGACACAGCCCCGAACCTCAGTCTGCTGGTTGGGAAAGCCCAACAATCTAGCCTCACTCTGGCTAGGAACCCCTGTCTGTGTCAGATAGCTCATGGCCAGATACTCTGCTTTAAATGGACTTAAGTTCCAAATGATGGTGTTTGTTTTCACCAGAATTCGAGAACTCGCCCATCCAATTAGATTGGACCTTCAATGCTGTCTGCCTGAAGCCTGCATGAGTTAACAGGTATCTTCTTGGTAAGTGACAATAAGACTAGCTATCATTCACTGAGGAATTACCTTGAGTCAGATCCTGGGCTACAAAGTATTCTCAATGCATTATATTAGGTTAAACCATACCAAATCACCATTTTTTGTGGGTCAAAACAATTAAATATTGGCAATTGCATGGTTTCACTTAATATCATTTAAACTTTACAGCATTTATGTGAGTTAAGCCTTAGGCGGGCCAGAACAAAAAAATCACGGGTATCATGGCAGCTGAATAATTTGTGTCCTTTCAAATTGATCATCTTTAAATCTCTAGAACTTATAGAGAGGCTGCAGGTAGCCTGGAGGAAGTGGACAAGGGGATTTCTAATGCCTGTGCCAGGCATTCTTCTACTTCACAGAAGAGTTAAGCTCTGGCCCACAATTTCATAAGGTAATCTGTCTAACAAAAGTCCTCCTGTTAGCCAGACACACACCTCTCCTTAGATGGTGGTTTAGTAATATTTATATTAACATTGTCCCTCCACCACTCCCAGGAATTAATTAAAATATTCCTTCTAGCCACATATTCTACTCCCTGTGAAAGAAGTTTTGGAAAATACTTCTCCTACTTCATTTTACTTTCAATGATATTTTGATATGTCATATATACCTCCTTGGAAGTTTTGATAGATTTCATCTGGCTCTGGGTATACGCTCACCATTTTTCAGGTGAGGAACTCAGAGTCTTCAGATGAGTTAATGAACTTGATAAAGGTCATAGGGAAGTATGTGCTACAGCTGGGAATTGAACTCAGTTTGAATGACTCCATATCCAGTTGTCTTAACTGTTAGGGATTCAGCTCCTGCTGCCCTCAGAAATAGTTTCCCCTGGTTTATTTATCTAAAAACATGGATCTTAAGTGTATGGCCAGCCTGGGCTTGAATGCTGCTTTGCCACTTACTAGTTGTATGTGTAGGGTAAATTAACCTCTCTTTTTCCATTTCCTCATCTGTAAAATGGAGATGAAGACACATCCTTAAAGATATCGTGAAGATCCAATTATTTAAATATACTAGCTATTGCTATAATTTCTTATTCTCTATCTTCAAACAGCTAATTTGTATTTTCCTTGCTTTTCAACTGCTCTGTATTGCTGAAGACCTGCTGTGGTTGGGGCTAGAATTTACACTGTGTGAAGCCAGCCTATTTAAGAGCCCACAGAATCTGCAGCCTCATCCCCCTCTCCACTTGGAACTGATGCCAGAAATCCTAAATGGCCAACATTAGGGGATTAGATTATATAAATCAAACAGTCACCAGCAGTCTCCTAGTGTTAGATATTCAGATTGTGCCAAAATTTTGCAATTATAAACACAAAGAGCAGGGACAATTAAAGAAAAATGAACTAGAACATTTAAAAGACTGAGAGGCTGAGTATATAAACAGACAGTGGCCAGACCATATATGACAATAGAACTATGACCTACAACTTCTGCAACAAGCAACCTGAGAAGCCAAACTATACCTCTGGAGGAATGTGCCAGGACTTGGTCAGTGGCTGCCAAATTCCCTGTCCTGTGCCCCCACTTCCAACTCAGGACCAACCAGAGAAAGCCAAATATGCTCCCCACACCAACCATATAAGTTGCTTTGCTAATCTGACTCTTGCTTCTTCATGCCAATAATGTCTAATTAAAGAACATCTGAAGCTTTGTCTTTTTTACCACTAAAAAGATTTCCCACCACCCAATCTGCCTGTGAGTCTCTACCAAATGTAATTGATGGTAACTAACTCCTTGGTATAACAAGCCTGAATAAGTAGCCTCTGCTTGTTCTCATTTGGGTGGTGTTGTTTATTCCTACAGTTTTTCTGGAGGTTCCACTGAGATAGGGTCGGCACTGCCTGTAACCATGGATCTCAGCCTATAACAAGGTGTGGCAGCCACAGAGGCCCTTGTGCCTCACTGCTTATGGCTTGTAGAGTCAGTGCCTACAAGGTAAGTGAGTACTGGGTCTGAACTCCACACTCTCATGTTGAGTTTCTTGTAACCAGGTTTCAAGAAACCTGGTTTTCAACTTAGTAACCAAGTTTTATTATTAGTTCCCATTTGCTTGGCATCCTTGATGAAATCAGGTCATTCCTTTCCACCCTTTTGCATTTCCTCCTTTGTGTCTTTACACAGGCCCTGTAGGCCTGCTGTTTGAGTCACCCTCACAGACTGGTGAGTCTGCAGTTCTCACCAGACCAATATCCATACACACCTTGCTGTGGGTCACCAATAAAATTGGGTAAAGTTCTCCTTCCATCTGGCTATTTTGTCCTAAAAACTTAGCTTTTCTCTCTTTCTCGTTTTGTGTCCTTGCCTTTTGAGTGGGGTAGTGCTGCCTGCATTTGTAGGTAGCAAGCTGTCAGATCATCATCCTGAGACACGAAGTGCACAAGCATTACTTTCTATTGTTGCCAGCTCCCATGGGGTTAAGTATGCTACATCTTATCCAAGTCTTGGACAACAACTCCTGTCTTATCTGTACTCTCACCACAGTCCTAATTTTTTCATATATTTCTAAATGGCATCACTTCACCAAGATAATTTGGGCTTTCAGTGGTCATTCTGGGGACTGTTGGAAGTTGAACAAAATTATTCATTTGAGAGATACTTTGGAAAATAAAGGGAATTAAAATTTCCCAGACCCAATGTGTGGTGTTTGTTTGTTTGAGGTACAGAGGCCTTCAAACAAAATTCTGATTTAAAAACTACTTTGTTAAAAGACTTTTTGGCCAAAGTTAATGAGTAATTTGATGACCCTAAGTAACAGCATACTATACTATATTTTTTTCTCTAGTAAATCATCTCATGCCTTGTCCTGCAGTCACCCACTATGTGCATCTCTCCTTCTCTCTATTCTTCTGATCTGTTTCCTGCACCTGTGCTGATGCTTCTTACCTTCTTACTTTGATGAGATGCCCTACATTTTCCCAAAAACTCTCTTGAAGGCCTCAATATGTCACTCACCTATAAACGTCCATGTTGCACAGGAGTCAGATAAGTAGGCTACGGTAGAATTGAAACCACGACCCTCACTAGAACTAAAGACTATGATTAAGCATTTGCCTAAACCCCAACATGACCAGCAACTGTTCATCTAAGACTTTAAAACTGTTTTGAGTTTACACAACCATTCTTACCTGACATATCAACTTTTACACATGTCAGTTGGACTTTAGATACTAAATGCTGGATGGCAAGAGGAATTGGACTGACCCAGAAAGGGACCTGTATGACCTCTCTTTCCACAATAAAACTGAATGTCAAAAAAACCCCTGAAAGTCTCCTAAAAACCAAATGTTAAACATTTCCAATAATACTGATTGAATCAAAACGTAATTGTGCAACCAGAGAAAACATGATATGATAGAGATTTTGGATAGATTAGTGAATAACGTCTGACAACATTTGTGAGTTAAAGAAGGCCCAGACACAATAGCAGCTCTTTCATTGGAGACTTAATAAGAAAATAGAAATTAGAATGGAAAACATCTTTTATGTGGACTATAACTCCCGGTAGAACATTTTGAAAGGGTCCTAGAACAAAAATGAGACAGGACTCCAAATAAAGTATGGACTTGCAGATGAAACAGGTGGGTGTCCCACTTCCTAACAGCACCTATGACAAGGATGCTGACAGAATTTGTAAACAGAAGGTACAATGGGAAAAAGATTATCCTATTTTGGGAAAGAAAAACCAAATCAAGGAAAAGTCTTCCAGTTCTGATCAATGAGAGTACTTCACAGAATGAAGAAAAAAAGCTCAATATTCTGCTTTAATCTTAAGTATGCAAGGTAAATTAACTATAAATATAAATGGCCACCCTCACCAATTCCTGGTAGATATGCACGCCACACTTTCTACATTACACCTTGCCAACTTTGATTGACCTCTTCCTTGAGAATTGCCTACTCATTATTTATGTGAACACTACAAGCCATGTTTCCAATGGAATAGAAAAGACTTCAAGAAGCATATCACTAATTCTAGAAGGAATTATTAATGGTACCACTCTTGCCCTAGATAGATAGCAGATCAGTTGCAACTTGTTGGCATGAGTAGTATTGGACAATTGCATTGCTCTAGTTGGCTACTTGTGGTGTTTGTGTCATTGCTAAAAGTCCCTGCTTACTTAGATCAATGAAACAGGCAATACATTAATAGATCAGGCTATATTTCACCATAAAGAAGAAGTGACTTAACCCTTTAAGGCCAGTTCTTATGGCTTATGGGATTTGTTCCCTTTGCTTGGATTGGGCAATTGGAATTCCTGGTTCCAATCATCTTTTTTTTAATGTGATTTATTTATATAATCACATTATATTAATGTGATTAATTTATTTATAATATTAATTAAATATTATTTTATTATTATTCTATTCCATTTGTCCCATATTCCCCCTTATCCCTCTTCCACCCAGCCCACCCCTCACTCCCATAGTCATTCCCCAGCCTCTTGCTCATGTCCATGGGTCACTGTTGCATGTTCCTTGATGAGCCTCTTCCCCTTCTTCCCACCCTTATTTCTCTCCCCCCTCCCTTCTAGTCACCTTCAGTCTGTTCCTTGTTTCCTTGCTTCTGGTTCTATTTTGCTCATTAGTTTATTTTGTTCATTAGGTTCCTCTCATAGGTGAGATCATATGGTATTTTTCTTTCACCAATTGGTTTATTTCCCTTAGCATAATATTCACCAGTTCCATCCATGCTAGCCCAAAAGGTAGGAGTTCTTTCTTTCTGCAATGCAGTATTCCATTGTGTAAATGTACCACAGTTATTTGATCCACTCATTTACTGATGGGCACTTAGGCTGTTTCCAGCACTTGGCTATTGTAAATAGCACAGCTCTGGACATAGTGATGCATAAGATCTTCTGAGTTAGTGTTTCGGGATTCAGTAGTTTCCAGCAGTGGAACCATTGGGTCAAAATACAGTCCCATTTTTAGTTTTTTGAGGAAATTCCATGCTGTTTTCCACAGTGTTTTCTACATTCCCACCAACAGGGCACTGGGGTTCCCTTTTCTCCACATTCTTGTCAGCACTTATTGTTTATTTATTAATGATAGCCATTCCGATCACTGTGATGTGCTGATTGTGGTGTTAATTTGCATCTCAGTGATGGCTAGTGATGTTGAGCATCCTTTCAAATGTCTATGGGCAATCTGTATGTCCTACTTGGAGAAGTGTCTGTTCTTCAAAAGCCATATGAACTGGCCTTAAAGGGTTAAGTCACTTTTTCTTTATGGTGAATTGCCCATTTTTTTAAAAGTATATTTTATTGATTATGCTATTACAGCTTTCTGAATTTTTTGCCCTTTATTGATCCAATGTCCTGTACCCTGCATCCTCCAGCATTTTTCCCCACCCACCCTTAGTTCATGTCCATGGGTTGTACATATAAGTTCTTTGGATTCTCTGTTTCCTATACTCTTTTTAATCCTCTCATCTATTTTATGCCTACCAAGTATGCTTCTTATTCCCTGTACCTTTTCTCCTCCACTCTTCCCCTCCCTATCCCAACTGATAACCCTCTCTATGATCTCCATTTTGTGATTCTGTTCCTCTTCTAGTTGTTTGCTTACTTTTTGTGGGTTTTTTTTTTTTTTTGGTTCAGTTGTTAATAGTTATGAGTTTGTTGTCATTTTACTGTTCGTAGTTTTTTATTTTCTATTTCTTAGATAAGTCCCCTTAACATTTCATATAATAAGGGCTTGGTGATGACGAACTCCTTTAACTAGACCTTATCTGAGAAGCACTTTATCTGCCCTTCCATTCTAAATGATAGCTTTGCTGGATAGAGTAATCTTGAATGTAGGTCCTTGCTTCTCATGATTTTGAACACTTCTTTCCAGCCCCTCCTTGTCTTCAAGGTTTCTTTTGAGAAATCAACTGATAGTCTTATGGGCACTCCTTTGTAGGTAACTCTCTCTTTTCTTCTTGCTGTTTTTAAGATTCTCTCTTTATCTTTAATCTTGGGTAACTTAATGATGATGTGCCTTGGTGTTTTTCCTCTTGGGCCCAATTTCTTTGGGAGTCTCTGAGCTTCCTGGACTTCCTGGAAGTCTACTTCCTTGGCCAGATTGGGAAAGTTTTCTTTCATTATTTTTTTCAAATAAGTTTTCAATTTCTTGCTTTTGTTCTTCTCCTTCTGGCATCCCTATAATGTGGATGTTAGAGTGCTTAAAGTTGTCCCATTAGTTCCTAAGTCTTTCCTCATTTTTTTTGAATTCTTGTTTCTTCATTCTGTTCTGGTTGGATGTTTATTTCTCCCTTTTATTCCAAATCATTTATTTGAGTCCTGGTTTCCTTACCTTCACTGTTGGTTCTCTGTATATTTTGCTTTATTTCACTTTGGGTAGCCTTCATTTTGCAACTGAGTTCAATCAGTTCTGTGGGCATCCTGATTAGCAATGTTTTGAACCTGCACCAGATAGGTTGTCTATCTCCTTGTCACTTAGCTCTTTTTCTGGAGTTTTGATCTTTCATTTGGGCCATATCTCTTTGTCTCTGTGCACCTGTTGTGTTGTAAGGGGTGGAGTCTTAGGTATTCACCTGAGTAGGGCAAACCTCTGTGCTGCATAGTGACACTGTCTGTTGGAGGGGTGAGGCGAGGGTCTGAGAGAGAACAATGGGCTCACTTGCTTGGCTCTAGCCCCACCTTCCAATGAACTCTCCTGTGAGATTGGGAGTTTCTTACACCATGGAAACCCCGGCAGTAGTTTACAGCTAGCTTCGAGTCTTTAGTTTCCCATTCAGCCAGCCCTGCCTCGCCCACATGGTCTGCCACCTTGTCACACATCCTCTCTGCTCGGCTGCCTATCTCCCATCTCTGCCCCTCCTACTGACTTGGGTGAGTGTTTTTTAACCCATGGTCATTGGAGTTCCATGCAGTTTAATTTTTCTGGTTCTTCTGATTGTTTATTGTTTTTAAATTGATTGTTATCCTTGTTTTGGTTGTGCAAGGATGTGAAATGTTTCTACCTACACCTCCATCTTGGCTGGAACATCCTTTGTCCATTTTTCATTGTATTGTTTTACTTCCTGGTGTTGAGTCATATGAGTTCTTTATATGTTTTGGAGATCAAACCCTTGTCTGAGGTATCATTGCCAAATATGTTCTTCTATACATTTGGTTCCCTTTTCATTTTGATGATGGTTTCTTTAGCCATGCAGAAGCTTTTTAATTTGATGTAGTCCCATTTGTTTATTCTTTCCTTTTTCTCTTAGGCCAAGGGAAATAATCCTTCCAATCATCTTAACGGGACTATTGACTGTTCTTGTTTTTCTCATAGTGGTTGTAGTGCTGGTCCATTACTTTCTGTACAAAGTTGTAAGTGCTTCTGTGCAGCAGCTATCTCATCAAATGGTTGACATAATGTTGTGACTATAAAAATGTTAAGAAGATCTTTTTGTACAGTTGACTGTGGAGAAAACTGGCCAATCCTAAGATGATCTGGATCTCTGGTCTTCCCTGAGTTAATCAACCTCTCACAGATGAAAGAATAATCAAAAAGGGGAATGAGGGACTGAATATACAAACAGACAATGACTAGGTTATATAGAACAATGGAACTTTTTAACCAAAGATCTAAATATGGAGTTTAGACTTGGATAGCTCATATTGGAGGTCAGCAGAGTTTTTCCGTAAAGTTACAGATAGTAAATAGTTTAGGCACTGTGGACCACATGGTCTCTGTAGCAACTAAAAGTCATAGACAGTAGTATATAATGAGCATGACTGTATTTCAATAAAATTTTATCTCTAAAAGCAGGTGGGGTCACTATGTCTTCTGGCTGTATTTGCTGACCCTTGGTTTACACCCCTGTTAAGTGTAAAAGCTTCCCCTTCTTTAGTAAGAGGAGGAAATAGAAGGAAATTAATACTGATTGAGTTCATACTATGGAGTAAGCACTATACTTAGGGCTTTGATATTCATCATATTATTCAATTCTTCCAATTTTATCCCCAAAGCTAAATCTGGCCGGCTACAATCAGGTGGCTGGTGGGAAAAAGAACCCTCTGACTTCAAGCTTCTCTTTCTTCCCCATCATCACAGCTGCTCTTATTTCCCATCCACATGTCTCCACCAGCATCTCTGGCCATACTTGCTTCTGACTCTGTAGCAACAACAACAACATCAACAACAACAAAGAAATAGCAATAGATGCTAAATTTCATTGAGCAATATATTAAAAATATGTATTCTTATTTATATTAAATAATCACATATATTCCTATTTAATCTTCACAGAAATCCCATGAAGTATATTTCCCCTGTTTCATAGATGAGGAACACCAAGTTCACAAACCTAAAAGTTGGCAAGTTCAGCATGAGAACCCCTGTTTCCTAACTCCTAATTCCCTAACTAGGACTTTATTTCCTGGTCACCATTTTTTAAATTAACACAGGAGAATATTTTCTCTCTCTCTGGACCTTTCTAAGCATAGCTTCCAAGTCAATTCTGACCAACAGAAGTAGCTGAGACTGGATTAATGGTTTTGGAGGGAATATCGAGTTGAATGCAATGAAATCCTGTTAAAGCAATATGGAGTAGTGTCCAGGAAATATCAGAAACTCTGGTAGTTTGTCAACATCTTGGCTATCAGTTGGAAGTCCACCTGGATTCCTCTTTAAAGAGTTCCTTAAAGGAAAAATGACTTCTCAAAGCATCTGACTCTTAGATCACCCAAAGTTCTAAGCAGGAAGAAACCACTGTCTTTGGATGACATTTCCCAAACTGTAAATACATAAGCTCAAAAATAGAAAGTCTTTTTATTTTGTTAAAGCTGTGTATTGAAAACGAAAGAATTCAGAACTATTTCAAGGTAATATGATTGGAAACTCTTCAGACTTTTCCACTTTGCAGCCACAGTTTTAGGCAATTTTCTGGCTTGACTTGAGGTAAACTTCTGAAGGAGAAGTACACCTGTCTCCCAGTCTCCCACTTGACCTCCCTCCTATTTGGTAGCCTATACCAACAAAAGTGTTGGAGGCTGCATAGGAGGCTTGAGGAAAAGCTTTCAGTGGAACTGGTCTGATAAGGAAAGTGAGCCCTAACACTGTGTGACTGTGTCAAGATCTCACTTGAACCTCAGGCTTTAAAATGTCACTAAGGATAGACAAGGAATGAGAAGAGTGTAAAGGAGGTTTGGAAAGGGGATGGTAAAGAAAGGCAAGGAATGAAAAAGGATGGAAGAGAGGAGAAGAGAATAGAAGAGAGAAGAAACATCTACTTATGTCTTTAGATCCAGGTTCATATCTGTGCAAGCATCCAGCATTTCTGCCTCCATAAGAAAAAGCAATTTTTCCTTCAACAAGATCCATGCTGAGTAGCCAATATGAATGACTAATGTCAACGACAGCCTCCTATCCCAAAGCATTGGCCTTCACAAACTCTGATTATCAGGGGACCCTATAGCAGTATCTGCTGTCAAGGACACTTTGAGTTCTGAACCTTTCTCTCTTTGTCTTTGACCCCTCAGAACCTTCTTTCTTATAATGGGCTTGATTATAACCCACAGAATATTAACATCTCTGTCATAAAGGCACCCAAGTGGTTGATGTTTTCAAACATGCTCTGGGAATCCATAGGGCTTCCTCAGACACCCCACAAGCAAAATGGCCCCTTTCATCCTCCCCTTCCCTACCCATCCAAACAAGACCCCATTCAATTTGTAGTAGCTCACTGTTGAACTGTTTTGCATATTGGGCTTTTGTTCTTTTGAAGGAAATTCCAAATCTAAAAAATGTTTGATAGTCATGGGCGCAGCCCCAGTGCTCTACATGTCTCATTCACCTTTGTACTTCTGGTGCCTACCACAGAACCTGGTACAATGGAGGTACTTAATAAATATTTATGGATGAAGAGAAATAAATATTTCATTTATTCATCTATTCATCTATTCACTGGAGAAACACTTGTCCAACTCGTGTTGGGGTGTGAGGACCATTTGACCATAACTTCTGTGACCCCACTGATGGCCAGTCTTCAGCTAGCCAGTGTATGTGGCTGGGAAGTGGCCCCTTCTTTCCTCACTGCACCACCTTTCTGTGACCTGTGTTGTATCCCAGACTATTTCAGTCTGAGGGTTAAAAGTGAGGTCATATTAACAGTAACAAACATTATTGTTTTTGGCTTTACTCCCAACCCACTATTGCACATTTTCTCTCATTTGCTGGCCCGATTTCTCTTTGAGACATGCTCTGTTGTAATCTTTGTGTCCTTACTCACACACAAGATAGAAGTTGTGGGAAGAACCTTTTGCTGCAAAGATATGGAGCCATAATAGAATGTGTATCTGAAAGTGCTTTGATTAAAGGAAAAAGCTCTTTAAGGGTCAGGGGTTGTTATTAAGTAGGGCTGTCTCTCAACCAGCTGGGTACTTGTCAAAAGTTTAGGATGCCAAGGAGAAGATACTACCCAGGATAATTGATGCTGTTGTTAAAAAAGCACTTTGTGGTCAAGGCTCAGCCAAATTTTAGTTTTCCTCATGAGGAAAACCCACAGCTTGGTGGTGTCACTATTTGGTACTGGTATTGTTCTGCCAGCTATTTAACCTAGACTTGTGGTCCTTTGCTTCATTCAGCTAACATTTAATGACTACCTTTTAATGTTTTATCTATTCATCTGTTCATTCATTAACTGATTAATTCAACAACTACTTTTTGAATTCCCACTCTGTGCTAAGGATACAGCCATCAATGAAATAATCCAAGAATCATTTGGATTTTATATTCTGAGATGGTGGCAACATGTAAATAAAAAGAGAGATAAAGATGGAGATCTATCTGGGAGTTTCAGATGATGTTAAGTGCTGAGGAGAAAAATAAAAGCGGTGAAGAGAGTTAGGGGGTGCTGGAGGGATGGGATGACAGATTTAGCCCACATAGCCCAGGTAGAAAAGAACTCATCACAAACATGGTGGCAACTCTGTGATCTAGGGGTTCTATTTTGTAGATGAAGAACCTTGGCTCAGGAAGGTGAAGTGATTTGGTTGAGGTCACACAAGGAGTTAGTGGCAGAGTAGGTATTTGGACCCAGATCTGTGTGACTGTATATCCAGGCTCATGCTACATTACCACATTTAAAAAAAAATGTGTTAAACACAGGGCTGGGCTAAGCCAGGATGTATAGAATCCTTCCTTTCTGGCATTAACAATTTTATGCCAGT
Organism: Carollia perspicillata; assembly: GCA_004027735.1. NCBI lineage: Eukaryota > Metazoa > Chordata > Mammalia > Chiroptera > Phyllostomidae > Carollia > Carollia perspicillata. Next base: position 12,504 of record PVKM010028665.1, read on the forward strand.
GGCCTTTTCTAACGGCTATAGAACATTTTTAATTTCTATCAGCAATATCAGAAATGCCTGATGCTATATTACCCACTTTTCTGCCCACTTTGGATTAATTATTTCTGGTTAGAGATTGGTCTAAAAGTTACTGAACAGTGAAAATGGAAGAGACTTCCTGCTGTCCCTTGATGCTGTTAAAATTTACCAGTGTGGGAAGCATCAATATTGTTTATGGTAATATATTATTTAGATTTTAAAATAATATTTATGAAGCTCTTAAAAGGTAATGCTGACAAAATCTAAATACATGGGATGCCAGGGAATTCTGGGAGGGAACCACACAATCAGGCTGTTGGTAGGGTGAGAGAGTTTCTGGGCCAGTGAATCCTTTTTGGTCTTATGTAAGAGGCATATTGTTGTCTTGCCATGCCTTGAAGGCAGAGCCTCCAGAATCATTAGCTGGATCTTGTAGCTAAATTCCAACCATGAAAGTAGGGATTCCCTTTTATTCTGCTGTACCTGTAAAGTCAGGCAGAGTTTCTGATACTTAATTGATATTTCAATAAATGTTTGTTGAATGAATGTATATATGACAACAAAGAGATTTAAAACCAGGCAGTACAAAGAATGAGTGCTGGAATGGAGAACATACATTGTTCTTTCAATGTTCTCTCACCTATTCCTGAATTAATTCCTGACCCCTGGAATTACCTCCGTGTTAGTTTCCCTGGTTTGCCCAAAGAAACATGACAGACTGAGTGGCTTAAACAACAAAATTTTTATTTTCCCATAGTTCCAGAGGCTAGAAGTCCAAGATTAAGGTGTCATTGGGTTTAATTTCTTCCGAGGCCTCTCTCCTTGGCTTGTAGAAAGCTGTCTTCTCCCTCTGTTTTCACATGGCTTTCCATCTCTACATGTCTGTGTTCTAGTCTTTTCTTTATTTTTCTTTTTTAAATTTGTTGTAGTCTTTTCTTGTTAGGAGCCCAGCAATATTGGAGTAGATCCTACACTAATAACCTCATGTAACCCAAATCACCTCTTTAAACGCCCACCTCCAAATATAGTCACATTCTGGGGTACTCATGGTTATGACTTCAACTTGTGGGTTTTGGGAAAACAGAACAACCTCTTAAGTAGGCAAATTACTTGCACCTAAGCTCTTCTCTCAGCTCTACTTTTGCAAAGGAACCCAAGCTAAACTATGACACTATTTAATCTCTCTCTTCCCTCTCTTATCTGAAATTACACAAGTATCTATCTATCTATCTATCTATCTATCTATCTATCTATCTATCTATCTATCTATCTATCTATCTATCTCTCCAATCTGCTTGTTCTTTTTTGTTATAATTGTTGTTGCTGTTGGTGCTCTGTGTGTATGTGTATGATGTGTGTGAAATTGCACCCAAAAATATCTGGTCATCTGCCAAGAAATCCTGTAAGGAAAATTACAACAGTATCTGAGAAGTAATAGGCCTTTCTCTCCTGCCTGACTGTCTAGTGCTTTCGAGAATGCCATGCTGCTTCCTGAGTTGTCACATGCTATGCAAACCCCATTAAAGACTATAGGAACACCTTTTGAGCTTTCTCACAGCTAAGTAATTATGTCTTGATTGATGGAAAAATAAGCACACCTTGATTACTTATGTAATTTTGAATTAATTACATTACTTCCAGATTTGTATGTTACTGAGGAAGGTAGTTATCAACTGATTCTAATTAATGTATAACAACTTTATGATATACGTAGAAGCTTTAAACACTTAAGATGTTATAGCTCCCAAGGTTCAATTTAATTCATTCATTCGTTCATTCATTTATTCCTTCATTCAACAAATATTTATAGAAGTTTTAATATGTAGAAGGTATTTTGGGAGTTGGTGTGGTAGTGTAGGGGATGCATAACATTTGATACCTGCATTCTAAGATGAGAATATAGGCACCTACATAAACAGAAAGTGAACTGGCAATATAGAGAACAGTTGTTTTAGCTTTCTGTTGTCATCTTTACTTGTATCAGTCTAAACGGGAAAATAAAGACCATTTGGAGGAATGTAATACAGGGAATTGGTTACACAGGTGATACAAAAGAAGTCAACAAGGGATCGTAAGGCAATCCGAAGATCTGCAGCAGCAAAGTCCCTATTCCCTCTTGTTCAGAAGCACTAAAGGAGGTGAGTGTTTCTAGAGCCCAGGGGCAGAGGCACCAGGAAAATCTTGCCACCACAAGCCTATCACATGGGGTCCGTAGCTACAGAAATACTCCAGCTCTTGAGCATGCAGAAGGGGGCACAGAATACTCTGGCTTCCCCGCTTCCTCTTGCTTTCTAGTCTCATCAGTACTTCGCTAGGGAGTTACAGGCTGTGGAGGTGAGCCCACTTTGTAGTGTAGAGCAGGGGAAGAGCAAGGAATGGTTCTGAAGGCAATGGATCTGAATCCTGAGCCTTGCACAGAACTCTAGAATTTCTCCTTGTCTAATACACATTTCACTTACAGTTACAGAAAGTGTTTACATTATACAGAAGCCACATATAAAGTGTGTTTTTTACTGAGGGAGCTCTCAGTATTATGTGTATCTGTGTGTCTGGTGTTTGTATCTGGGTGAGGTGGGAGTGGGAATGGGTAGACTGCTTGCCTAGAAGAAAAAGGGAAAACAGATTCCTTCCAAATAGTAGATCAAATGGGAGATGCTTAGTGGTAAGCTGTCTACCGTCAAGGTAATGTATTCAGAAAGGGGAAAAGGGGGTTGAAACTCACTTTGTGATTGAGTTGAGGTAGGGATATAATGATATAGTATAAAAATATAGCCTTACTAGGAAGTACTTAGCAGTTGTTTAATCCATTAACTAATCATTTCAACAAACATTTATTAAAAACCAGCTATGGACCAGATGCAGGGTCAGGTGCTGGTAATAATATGAAACCATAAAAATAGTAGGAAAATGTAAGAATTATGTTATTACCCTGGAGTGGGAAAAATATGTTCAATTATTATATAATGTGTAATAGCCAGAAGAGAAAAATGCTATGTCTCACTTTATGTATTTAAAAAATCTGTAAGCAAAAAAAAAAAAAAAATGCTATAAGCAGAATCAAAAGACAAATGACCCTGGGCAAAAAGAGCTAAAGAAAAAGAGCTAATCTCTGATATATAAAATAGCTCTTAACCATCAATATAGAAAAGAGCACTGACCCCAGTGGAAAACTGGGCAAAGGATATGCATAAACAGGTCACGGGAAAGGAAAATCCAAAATACAAGGCTCTTATTAAAAGGAAAGTCACTTGACTTTTTGCACAATATAGGAATGAAAATGAAAATTATACTCATATACCATTTTACCTATCAAATTAGCAGAAATTTAAATGTTTGATGATACATCATCTTACCAAGATTGTGTGGAAATGCTCTTATGTGCTCCTGATGGGCAGCAAATTGGTACAAGTTAAACAATATCAAACAAACTTATAAATGGATCTAGCCTTTGACCCTCAATTCTGTTTCCAGGAATCTATATTATAGATATATTTGCCTCTGTGAAAATGTCATGTACAATATTATTCTTCATAGCCAATGACTGGGAATAACCTGAATATTAATCAACTGAGGACTGGTGAAATGGAATTATACTGCTGAAGCTTTTTAGTAATAATGTAGAAAGATCTTCAAGTTGCATTTTAAGTGAAAAACCAAGGTATACAACAATGTGTATGGTACATAAGGAAAATGAAAAAAAGAATAAATGCTCAGATTCACTTCTGTATTCATTAAAAATACCACCAAAAGGATACACAAAGACTTAATGATTCTGATAACTTTTTGTGTTGCTTTGTTTTGCTTGTTCTGTTGGAGAGAGGGTATACTGGGTAGCTGGAGAATTTGAATAAAACAAAGACTTTTCCTTTAATGTATTTTTCTACTTTTCAAATTTTGAATGTATATATATTTTAAGAAACCCAATACCTACATAATCTATAAATAAGCAAACCCCAAATTTCCAGGTTCTCTTTCTGGGTGAAGTCTGGAGGGCTCATCCGGAGGCCCATGCAAGGACCCCTCTCCACTTCTCAATGACCTCGATGGTACCATACTGCAATCCTGTTACCACATGGAAAATCTAAAAACCAACTTTTAATATCAAAAGGTTAGTACATATAGAGTATCTATAAAAGGCTTAGCCCATAATAATTATCTTGGAGAATGTTAACTATTATTTTTATTATCATACTTTGTATGGGGGAGCAAACTGAATCACATAGTCAGTAATAGTCAAGGAGGTTTTAAGATCCTCTTTTTTATTTCTTATATGGTTCTTGTCGATGTCTTGACACATAGTAGATACTCAACAAGCACATTGGTGATGGCTTGACCTCACCCTGTGGTATTTTCATTCATTAAAAACAGTCATTTGTTTGTGGAGGCCTATGGCATGAAGGTAACAGGTATCGAAATACGGTAGGTGGTCCTGTGTGGACCCAAGGAGCTTTACATCCTAAAAGACAAATTCAGTAGGCAAAATTAATTTCAAATCACAACCTGTGGAGGCAACATTGCATGATGGAAAGCACATGGAGCTCAAAGTCAAAAGACCTAGTTTATTTAGATTTGTAATTCATCCACAGACTGGCCACACAGACCCTGAGCGAGTATTTTCACATGTATCAGTCGTTAACCGCATCCCTGCCAATATCTGTCCTTTCCTCATAGGCTGATATAAAGCTTGTAAGATCAAACTAGATTTGAAAGCATCTTGAAACTATCAATTTAAAGTAACATAGAAATGTGCAGCACAATCCATGATGACTTCATAATAGTGTCAGGCCTCTTTGCTCTCTCGGTATAAGTGGTGGAGGACTTTTGGCTGGTGAGGAGAGTGTTAAATTTATAGAACAACCCAAGGAGAGACTCACTTACCATAAGGGGAGACCCAGGACTGATGGTAGGCACTTAACAGCATGTTCCAATTACAGCATTTAAATCTAATTGCATACTCTGTTAATCTCTGTCAGTGCAGCATCATTTAATATCATCACCACAGCCTCTAATATCATGAGCAATGTGAGCCGAGCTGAGACTATTGAAAAAGTTCAGTCCCAGGTCTTCATATCCCCTTTAATTCTCTCTGTCAATTACACCACAGCCAAGAGTTCAAATAAAGGTCTTGAGATCCGGAGTTGGAGCTACCTTTTTGAAGCAAAGCCTCTTATAAATATACAGATTATATCAGGAGGCTCCAATTCCTTGCCCTGGTTATTTTTGATGGGTTAGTTGCAGTGACTAGTCCCTGGGGTATAACTTACTGTAGGCTTATTTCAAACAAATATTGTCAATGCAATCTGTTCCATAGATTACAGTTCTGGAAAATGTGATATCATTTGCACATGTATTTCTCACCCTCCCCAACCCCCTGGCTCAAATAAGGATGTTGGGAAATAACTCCAGACAGTCACTTAGCTCAGTCCTTATACATAGCAAGCTATTTATCTTTGTTTATTCTTATTATAAATAATAGTTGGTTAACATGAAACCCCTGATCATAGTCTTGTATTTTGTAGTGTAACTCTTTAATCCTAAAAATCAAATTTAGGAATTCCACCAAGCCTATTTAAACCCTCTATGAATTCAGAGTCATTTATTCAATCAACAAATATCAGATGAGGGAGTGCCAGGTCTGT
>PVKM010028666.1:0-18143 GCA_004027735.1 Carollia perspicillata
CTACCAAACGCCAGACACTATCATTAACACTGGAAAATCAGTGGTGAGCAAAACCGAAACCCTGAACTCTTGTTTGTATTTCGGTAGGGGTAGGCAGTGAGTAAACCAACAAAAATAATATGTCAGGCAGTGAAAATAAAGCAGGGAAATGGGAATAGAGAATGTGGTGAATGGAAAAAGATATGTGACTGTTTTCCATAGGTTTGTCATGGAAGGCTTTACCATCAGATGGCAGTTACAACAAAGGCCTGAAAGAAGCAAGCCATGTGAATATTAGGTGGGTATTAGGTGAAGCACAGGCACAGCAGAGGGAGCAACCAATGCAAATGCTCCCGGGTGAGAGGCTGCCTGGGGCAATGAGTTGAGCTCTTTGTCCACAGATGGGATTCGCCAGCCCGTCTGCATTTGTGTGAGTGAGAGAACATGGGCAGGACACCGTATAGAAGGTTTTAATCCTGGGGTAGGAGCCTCTTTATTAGAAATCCTAGTTTTATTTCAGCAGAACGCCTTTGTTTGAGAAGGAAGGGCATAACTGAAGCCTGATCACACTGTGTGTGTGTGTGTGTGTGTGTGTGTGTGTGTGTGTGTGTGTGTTAGAGGCAAAGGGATAAAGGCAACTCACCCGGCTGTCCTGACCACAGATCCCTAACTACTTGGACTTCTACATTATGACCCAGTTGATTTCCTCAGCTTCCTCTTCAACTCTGTATTATCTTTATTTGTGTTTTGAACAATTGTATTCTCTTTTCTTGTCAGACAAAACCTTCCATACTGCTTTCAATATTCTAAAACTTCCTGAGTATCTCTGATCACTCATAGCTCCATTCTCAGATTGGGGCTATATATAGATTATTCTCTACTTAGTAACATTTTAATAGATTTTGGAAGTAAAGTAAATCCATATGCTACCTTGGACTTGAAGTCAGAATTCTTATGGGCTGATGTGGCTGGAGCATGAGACAGAGTGCACTGTATGGGACAGTCCTGAGTGGGCCATCACAGTGAGGAAACCATTAGAGAATCGGCCCTTTACTGCTGTGTTCTGAGAGTCCTACGTTATGAAGACTGTAGTGACTGAACTATTATATATGCTGAGGACTGATATTGTGAGACTACACAGCAGGGGACTGACGGAATGGGCGACCTATGGAGGGTCTGCAGGGAGGTGAGATTATAGTTAAGGTTGGGAATGCAGACATCAATAACAGTGAATCAGTGATATCAATGTCAGCATGAAATGAATATTTCCCTCAAAACACAAAAATATCTCCAATGAGAGACTGTGTTCTGAAGAGTCTTGGGTGTGTAGTGTTCAAGACTACTGCAAAGTCTTTCACTCATTTTTCATGAGAAGGGGTATTCCCGAGGTGGGCTAGCCTGCTGGTGACAAGTGAAGGCATGTTCCAGAACCAGATTTTTCGGGACTGGAGACCTGTGAAATACAGCAGCTTGTTAAATCAGTGGTAGCCTCCAGGCCTGGAAGACTGGGAGGAAGTGGTGCTCAGGGATCTGGGCTCGGTTAAGTGCACGTGTACTGGGTATTATTGAATGGCAGTCCAGCCCTGTTCCCGAGGTCTGGTTCTCATCCCATGGTGGTCCAGTTCTGCTCCTTGAGGCCAGAGAGATGGGCAGTGTATTTTCCTGGGCGTAAGGAGCTTATAGCTAGACAAGGAGTTGGTAGAAGGAAGAAATGATTACTCTTGTCTGTTTTAGATTAAATTAAAAAAAACAAAAAATGATATCAAAACCCACATCTTATAAACATAAGGTCACTATTAGAATATGAACTATCTTATATATATGCATTAAACTGTCTTCAAATCCCAGGTGATCAGAATCAATTCTGATCAGCTTCTGTGAGAAGATACGTAGGCCATCTGAAATACACAGAGTGAAATCTATTGTTATGTGTAACTAAACTTTAAAAAAATGGTAGAACAACAATTACTCATTAGATATACAAAACTGTTCCTTGCTGCCTTGTAACTGATAGTTCTGAGCCAACACCACACACTTTTGTGTGTATTCCTGGCCAGCGTGCTGTAACAGAGTTAATTACTCATCCATTTAACAAATTGTATTTACTGAGCAGCTACTCTGTGCCTGGCATTGTGCTCAGCTAGAAGTACAACAGCGTTATCCCATGATGTAATCCTCAACATTGCGGAGCCTGTAATCTTGCTTTTCCCCAGAAATTGGCTCTATTCCTGCCCGCAGCGTGCTGGCCATTCAGTTTTAGTTTATCGTTTAGCACCGCCCCCGAATTGAACCCCATGCTTTTAAATGGCAATCCAATTCATTTCACTGCCCCCACAGACTAAGTCTTACAGTTGCTTACACAAACACTTCCAGGCCCAACCTAGTATTCATTCATTTAGTCGCCACTTTTTGTTAGAGATGCTATTCGTTAAATACTGTGCTAGAACCATGGCCCAGACTCCGATTTGCCAAATGCAGTAATAAAGAATATGATAATTTTTAGTTAACAGCAACCTTGCCATTACAATTTTGTTAAAGATAAGTTCTCTGAGTAGTGCTATACTTAACATTACCCTAATTATAACAGCAAGTATAATGCTTTCCTCGGTACTGAAATGAGAACTTTTTATTTGAAGAATTTGTACCTTTCCTGGGTTTTTTAAGTTTGTGTCCATCTGTATTTCCAAGCCCTTGCTGTTTTTCCTTTTCTACTTTGATTTATTCATAAGAGAGTACCCCACCAAGGTGGATCTGAATGTTCTCCCATCCTTTGAACTAAAAGTGTAAGGTTATTCGAGATTTAAATAATTGGTACTATATATCTCTGTGGAATATAGAGATTGAAAAGCCCTTTATGTCCTTGTTCTCATTAACTCCTCTAATATTCTGAGAAGAGAGCTACAGGGTCAAGTTCCAATATCAATTATTTATTGTATTTTTAATATCATTTTACGAAAAATAAAACCCTCCCACTAGGAGACAGTTTCACCTCAACTGAGGTAACAGGGAAGGTAAAGACAGAAGCCCGAAAGATGCAGAATGATGTGGTGATCACAGGCTCTGAGGGGAGAGGAAGAGGGAAGAAAGAAACCTGGGATGTACGGACGGGCGTGCATCGGAGAGAGCGAGAAAGGGGTTTCCTGTTGCTCGGCGAGTCCCCAGAAGGCAGATATCTTGTTCATGTAAAATGGACAGCAGAGGAAAGCTCTTGAACATTAGAGCGAGATTCTATTAAAAATGCTACAACAGGTCAAGTGGCTCGGGTTATTTCGCCTTCTATTTATGGCGTGTAGCTAGAAGAAAGACCCTGAGGAACTATTTCACAATGTTATCTATACAACTAGCCTGGGGAGATGAGATTACTAGGTAATTTTGCTTTTCTCTTTATAATTTTCCACGATGTTCATGTTTTCTAATAAGAAAAAAAATCAGTATGAATTTTTAAATGAAATGCCACCTTCTCTCTCTGTCTTCAGAAACACCCACTCTCCGGTTTTGAGTTGGTCTGAGTTTATTGTAACAGGAAAATTTTACGGTATCAAGTGAGCCTGTAACTGAGATGATGCCTTCCGTTCCAATTTCTCCCCAGAAAAAGGAGATGTTTGAGTCAGGAAATGTATTTCTAAGCAATTCCCAAAGGCGGGGCACCTTGTAGTTCTCCTCCCCTTTTGAAGAGTAAAATAATAATACAGTCACTTCTCTACAGCACATTCTTAGCAGAGATAAATGGGCTTTCTATCCTCCTAATCAATTTTCCACACTCCTGCTGCAATAACTATTCTGAAATATTAATGTCATTGTGCTGCTGTCTTACTGAAATAGCTCCCCTTTGTTTTCAGTATGTTGGTAAATTCCCAAAGTAACACACAAAATCCAATACGCCCCTTTCCACCTTTCCCCCACCGTTGTCCGTCATCGATCTCCTTCTCCTGTGAACGAGGCAAGGAGCGTCCTGGCCTACTTTTAGTTACTCCAGGTGACACGCTCTGCATTAGATCTCCGCTTTCCTACTATTAATCTTTCCAGAGCGCCCAGAATACCCAACAGCCACTTGCCAAGACAGTGTCGGCATTTCTTTGAAGACATCACCTCTTTTAAGAAAACCTTTCCTCGTTCTTTCAGGCTGGGTATCTTCCTCTTCTATGCACTAACAGAGCACCTGTGTTTCTGTCTCCGCCCTGGCAACACTGAGTCCTTTTAGATTATGAGCAGTTTGAAGACAGCAACTGTGTGTTGAATTCTGAGTGGCCAGCACCACAGACAGTGTGCCTGGTAAAGCCTGGAAGCTCAGTTATCTTCGGCTGAGGAGTGATGTTAGGGACGGGCCGCTTTCTTGACCTATTTGTCAAGGCCTTCCTTTCGGCACCCCTGCCATTTGACGGGAACCATGCAGCGTAAGTGTGCGGATCATGGGTTTAATTTCTGAGCACTACGTACGCAGACACATCCTGTTAAGAGCATTCAATAGTTAAGGGCCCTCCTCCTAGCAAATAACGTGTTATCCTTTACCAACAGGTCTAATGATCATGCTGACAAGGAGAGGACACTGGGCCACCTGCCTTGTTGCTTTCACCCAGTAGCACATGCTTGGCAAAGGGGGCAGTGGATCTCAGACTGGCTGCTTTAGCTTCTTTTCCCCTCACTTCATATCGAGGGGTAATTCTCTACTCGTTCACAGTTAAGTTCCTTAAATGGAGTCATAAATGGAGGCAGTGTTTCTGTAGGTTGGGACTTACTCTTCTTTTCTGGAATCTTTTTGCTTAATGCACTTTTATATTTGTAACATAAGCAAAATAGTTCAAACTGGAAAATTAACACTTGCTCATTTAAAAAGATTCAAGCAATACAGAACATTTATAGATGAGATAACACAAATCACCCATAATCCCACATTCCTGTGATGAAATGTTTAAATTTTGATGTATGTCCTTCCAAAATAAATGGGATCACATTATATATGCTTTTATGTAATTTTGTTTTTGAAATTAATCGTTCATTTATTTTATAACATGTGTCTAAATATTTTGTCCAAGTAAAAATTATGTTTTTGAAAAAAAATTTATTTTCATCCAAGAGATTTCAACATGCACAGTGGTAAACAGAGTAGAATACTAATTACCATAATGTTATTTTAACGAGTTACCAAAATTGGAAGTCACAACCTTATTTTTATACATTTTTAGAACAAAAAATTTTAACTATATGAAGATTTTATAGAAAATAAAGCTGTGTTGTTTAAAATGTTAGCCATTGGCCACATGTGGCTACTTAACTTTAAATTAATTAAAATAAAATAAAATTGATAACTTAGTTTCATAGCTGCACTGGCTATGTTTTAAATGCTACATAGCCGCATGTTGCTAGTGGCTATAGCATTAGACAACACAGACATAAAGCATTTCCATTATCCCAGAAAACTCCGTCAGTGAGTGTTGGTATGGAGTTTTAATAAATATCTCACAATTTAAATGGAACAGTTTGTGGAGTACCAGGTATGTGTCAGATGCTATGTTAAGCATTCTTCACTTTTCTCATATAGTATTTTATTTAATACTCACAAAAATGGCTGTGGGATAGATTTGTTATACTAACTTTTCAAATAAAAAAATGGGAGTCCCGGGAAGTACACTGATTTGGTGGAAAGGGCTGTCAATCAGTTTGACTGTGTCCAGCATCACAATATTGGAGCTGGTCAGCTGGGGCATTTGGGCTTGTGGCACACAGGATGCTGATTTCCTGTCGGGGCAGCAAGGAAACAAAGCTCTTTGCAGCCTACGCTGGGAATCAGGACTTAGAGACACGCACCTCCATCCACTCAGTTCTTCTTCTTCTTTGTTTTAAAGATTTTATTTATTTTTAGAAGAGAAGGGAAGGGAGGGAGAAGGAGAGGTAGAGAAACTTGATGTGCGAGAGAAACATCGATCAGTTGCCTCTCATACGCGCCCCCTGTCCGGGACTGGCCCGCAACCCAGGCAAGTGCCCTGACTGGGAATCAAACCCATGACCTGTTGGTTTACTGGACGATGCCCAGCCCACTGAGTCACACCAGTCAGGGCCACTCAGCGCTTCTTTATGGCCACAGCCCCTTTAGTTGACTTGGACGGCTGGGCTGTGGTCCTCAGCCCCTCCCTTCAGGTCTTAAAGTCCAAGCTTCTCAACATGACTCACAAAACCCTCCACAATCTTGTCTGACCTAACTCTAGAGGGGTTATTTTCCCCCTCTCTACTTCCCAACCCATTCTTCACATATATGGTTCACTTGGTCTGAAAGCCTCTTTTATTCTTTCAACCTGTTTGACTGTTGATAATTTTTATTACTCAGCTCAAGTCCTGCTTTCCCGAGGATGCTGGACTGTAAGCACAGAATGTGACTTAGCAGTCCCCCAGCATGTTCTCACGGAGCCTTGCTCTGAGCTCCTCTATGAGCCACTTGCAACGAGTCACCCTTATCACAGTGTGATCATTGGTTCACTTGTGTGTTTCTCCTTTGACTATTATCTCGTTGAGAGCAAGACCCATATCTTAACCTGCCACAACACCAGATAGAGTTATAAATGTTTAACTCCAATTGTGGAAGAACTTATTTTTCTTTACTGATATGAGATGTCGTATTATCCGAAGACAGGGAAGTAGCAGGAGAGAGGCTCTTTTCTTAGGCAAAATAGACCTCAAAGGATCAGAGAGTCTCCACCTTTTTCACATCCCATGGGTTCATCTTCTCCAAAAACAGGTAAGGAGAGTCACCTGTCTTGGTTGGCCCTAAGATTAAGATGATCCCCAGGAATACCATGGCTGCTTGCTTCAGGATGTGGGGGAGAGAGGACAAGCCCCATACAGAAGAGCCTGTAGCTTCCCAGGAAGGTCGGGACACCATACTTCTCTGATAACTTTGTTTCCCTCGAAAGCTGGAAGCGGACCCCTTCTCATGTCTTTGAGAAGGAGGCTTCTTCTCAACTCCCAGCCATGCTGTCTGCATCTTCTGAGAAGTCCCCCCACCCCACTCCTTCATTAACTCTCCTCTGTGCCACATAGAGCTGTCCTGCAGTGACACGTGCCATCATGTGTCACAGGCTGACAGGCAATCACTTTGTGGAGGGTGCTGCTCTGCTACAGAACACACACCAGACTGACACAACTGCCTCTCCTGGATGGGGAAGAGCAATTCTCCCACATCCTCAGGTAGAAAAAGCTGCTAAAAAATGCCAGGCTCCTGTTGCAATAGGATGAGAATAGGGACATTATAACTATGGGAGATTTTATAACTGTCATTCACACTCTGGGCCTTGGGATGTGTGACACACAGTTATAATAATTATTTGTCTTCATCTCAAGCATATTGATTCCTTTATCCATTCATTTATTTATTCGTGCATTTGACAAATTTGGGGGATACTTTCTAAGATCCAGGCACTTGTAGGAAGTACCAAGGGGACCCAGGAGTAAACAAAACAAGGTCCCTGCCATTAAGAACATCTCATTCGAGAAGGAGATGTAGAGCCATAAATGTGACTGTAATACAATGCGACAAGGGCTGTGAGAGAGTCAGACATGAATTACTACTTAGGCAGAGCACAATGGAAGGAGCCATGCATGAAGCCCAAGGGAATCAGGGAAGGCTTCACAAGGGAAATGAAATAGGAGCTGAGGTTTGAAGGACAGTGGCATTTCCATGACCTGGGTAAGGAAGAAGTCTTTCCTGACAGGGGCAGTAGCAGGTGCAGAGGAGGTAAGTGTTAAGGGGCATGGGCTGCGGTGCTCTGTGGCTGAGCGTGAGATAAGCCAGTATAAGCGACAGGAGATGCCATTGGACAGGCCATGGGGAACACTGTAGGCCAGGCCTTTGTTGACAACGGGCAGTCATCAGCTCATTAGGCAGGTTGAGCACAATCTGAGATTTTCAGGTGAGTGCTCTCCAACTTTATGGAATCAGGAGCAATGATAGGTTTTTTAAAGTTCTGTATTTTTCCCTTGTTTATTTTTGTCTTTGTGTTTTTATAATGGTTAAACATGCCCAAACACACATACACATGACACAGAAGGCCTAATGGTTCATGTGTGTGGGCAGCATGGGTGTAGGGGAGCCTGGGCGGCCGACTCTCACTCTGCAGGGTAAATCAGGACACAGCAGCATGAGAGAGAAAAAGAAAGGAGAGCTTAGGGGACTGGTGTTAGTAGAGCAGGGAAAGGGGGCCCAGAGACACCAATCTGGGGCACAGAAATTGTCATGCAGCCTTGGAGCCCAACTGCCTGATCTGTCTCCCAGTGGGGGCTGATCTGGTGCCCAGGACCACTGCAGGGCAAAGGTCTAGAGGACATGCTCATGCAGGGTGGGGCAAAAGTAGCTTTACAGTTATGAGTGTGTGAAACTGTGTATTATTATACTATTATTTATTAATTATCCTATCATTTTCCGTAGGAACAACTGTAAACCTACCTTTGTCGTGAGGAAAAAGCCACGGGTGAGGGGAGAGACACACGGAAAACACAAATGACAGCCTCACCTGGGCAGGTAGATGCTGATGCTTTGCTGATTGTGCGTTTGCTTACACAGGTGTGCCCAGTAAAACTTGTGTGTGGGGATAGAGAGCCAGGTGAGAAGGGTATTGGCAATAAGATGGCTACATGGGTCTTCCTTTTATCTCCTTAAGGATATGACCAACTGCAAATAGCAGAAATACTGTCTACGATTATGCCAGGTACTTAGTAGCAAAAGAATTAGGGTCAGACAGAATTAAGTTTAAATTCCAGCTCTACCACCAAGTCTCTGCCTCTTCATTTACAAAATAGACATGCAAATATTTACCTTTTAGCATGAATAAGAGGACGAGCTAATCTAATGTACGTGAAATGTTCAACCCACTCCCAGGCATTCAAAGAAGGGAACTAGAATTTTACACAGTTTCTATGTTTTCTATGTAGCACCGTTCTGGGCACTCAAGAAACTTAAGTATATCCCTTGGCATGACTTCTCTTGGTTTTCCAGTACACTGGAAGTTTAAATTAATCCTTTGCAAGTATGAGGGACATTAAGTGTTATCAGTGCTTGATGCTGAAGGAGATAGTCATTTGTCAGTAATACTGACCCAAGGTAAACCAGTCAGGTAGAAAGAGGCATCCCTTTGAAATGATGTGATGAATGAGTCTCCATCACTCAAGTGAGGAGACAGTAATAGGGTCACTGGATCTAGTGGGCCTGCTCTGGCTCTTAGTCAGTCATTGCAATCCCAGCAGACAGGACTCTAGTCATTGTAGCAGCTGGGGGTTGGGCTCTGACTTCCTGCTAAGAATAGAGGTAAAATGTGTGAACCTCAATCATCAAAAACCTGAGATAGAACAGCTACCTGAGAAATAAACATCAGGATTTGAAAAAATGCAGAAAAAGGTGTCAATGGTCTAACAAAAACATTTTCTTACATATCTCTTTGAACGTGTAGTACACCCCATTTGTTAGAATGATTCGTTGAAGAGGCCTCAGTATCCATGTCTGCGGGCCAGCAAATTTTATTCCAGTTTAACCAAGAGCAGGTGAAACTTTGACATGCTTCTATTACTCCTTCGGCTTTCAAGCTTATGTTTAATTCAGTGTTTGGTAATTTGCAATGAAGTAAATGTCTTCATGCTATGAAAAATTTACAAAACGCGAAGCACAGGGAGTATATGTCAGCTACACAATTACATTATTAGCTGGTTAAAATGTTGTTTATGTGCTATGAACTCACACTTGCATATTGGAAAGGGACAGAGAGCTGAAAATGAGATGTTAAAGAACCAGAAAGGTTTGTACTCAATTTTGAGGTCACGGACTGGAGGTCCGCTGCCTGCCCAGCTCCGTTCTGGAGACTGTGTGGACAGTACAACACGTCCAGTCTCCTGTTTTCCTGGCCTCCAGCCTCTATTGCCTCTAGTTCCTGCACAGAAACATAATTGCCTTTTTAAAGAGAATATGTAGTTCAACTCTTAGTTTCTTTTTCTTAACAACATAAAAATTTTAATGATTATTTTCCAAAAGCTACTGCTAAAAAAAAAACATTAACCAGCCATAGACTTGAAGAATGTGATTTACAACACATATAATCACCTTAGAATGGGTGGGTATTTTCATGTTAGGGTGTGCAATTCCAATTTAGTAAACAAGAAATGTCCTATTGTAATATCTCTTTTCATTATACACATGTATGGGTCTGTCTGGAAAATGTCCAGCCATTGTTATTATAACGAGAACAGTCTGCATGACATCCATATAACCTGGCAGCCAAGGAGAGTGGACTGGAATGTGCATGTGTGAACAATGATGACTTCACTGTACTGGTTAGTGGGGGTGGTAGATGCTGTTGAGTGAGCATGTGTACTGTGTGGCCGTCACATTCAAAATGACCAGGCACGTAAAGCAATGGATCTGCACCAAGTTGTGCATTAAGCTTGAACATTTCCTCTGTGGAAACTGTTCAAATGATTCAGAAGGCCACAGCTCTGGGCAACTGGTGATTGGTAGTATGCGTGGCTGGATACTTTCTAGACAGGCCCTGTATGCGTGCTTTAAAATCCACATAAATCGACCTCAGTTTCTTCAGGTCCACTCCTTGCCCCATCTCTCTACCTCTCTCTATCTTTCCTGCAGCAGCTGGAAGCTACAAACTGCAGGGGCCCTTGTCGTTTCTGGCAGTGGTAGCAGTGGGTTACCGGCAGGGCCTGCCAGGATTTACAAGCCCAAGGGCGGCGGGGGGGTGGTTCTAGGAGAAGCAGTTGCGGTAGTCGCCATAAGCTCCACCTCCACCATCAGCAGAGAATGCTCTCCTTGGCTTGTTAATACCATGTCCTCTTTTTTGTTCGTCAGTCCTGAGAACTTCCTGTAGTTTCTAGTCTCTATATTACCCGAGCTTCCTAACAATTACCCTCTTTGAAAAACACTGTGATTTCTGTTTTCCTCGTTGGACCTTGATTGACTCAAGGTTCTATCATCCCGTGAGTATAGATGGGTCAGAGTAACAATAATAATGCAAAATCTGTTCTCCCCATCATCTCTCACAGACCTTCGCCACCTGCAATGTCCCTCTCACTCAAGTGCAGTAAGTCCTCAGGAAGATACTGCATTGCCCTGTTTCCCGGGCACCTGCTGCCTCCTATCACGTATCACGGTCTTTGTCACTGCTCCGCGGCAGCCTTCCTGGGCACCACCCCGTGCGCCAAGGCACTCCCTGTGCTCTTCTCCATTCCTCATCGCATCTTTTCACTGGGGGCCAGCCCAGCACGACTCGTGTCATGGAAAGTCAGACTCCTGTATCAGAATAACTCCTTCAGCTCTGGTCTAAATGCCCCTTACTAGTTATAATACAAGCTAGGCTGTGTAACAGAAGGATCCTCACACATGGCTTTAGCATGAGAGAAGTTTATTTCTGTTGATGTATGTTCTAGAAACGAGCAGCCCAGGGCTGCTCCCCCCAGCTTGATGGACTAGCTCTGCTGTTCTCAATACACGGCTTTGATCTTTGTGTTCAAGATGGATACCCTATTGTTGCCATTTCCCAGATAGGGGAAAATGAAGAGACTGCCCAGAACAAAGCGCTTCCCTTAAGGAGATGATTGGAGGTTATTATAGACACACCTCTGCCTGCATTACATTAGCTGGACGAATTCATGTGACTTCTCCTACTACAGCAGAGGTGGGAAATTCATCTCCGAAGGGACAGCCAAAAGCCCAGCTGAAACTCTCGGGTTTGGAGACCCATGTGCAGATGTGAAGGTCATGGTCTGAACCACAATGCCTGCTGAGAGACTAGGGGAGCTGGTACCCGACACATGCTCTGCCCACCAAGCCATGAGCCCTACTCCATCCACCTTCTCTGCATAAAGCTCTCTCTGCTTTTCAGCCATGGGTCTACAGGGCTGTTGCTGCTCCGGGGGCCACTCTTTTCTAATTTGTACGAAGCGACTGACTATTTAGGCCAGTGGCAGTCATAGGGATTCTTAATGAAATGTATTAGCAATCTGTGCCCCATCTTTTCTTACTACAGGGTTCATGTTTAGTCCATGGGGCCGGAGACTGTGGAAAGAAGTTAGGAGTGGGCAACATCCTTTCCCGCCAGTGTTCTCTTCCGTATGAGTACCACACCAACATCTTCCTGCTTTAACCTCAACCAGAAACTTTAATAAAACTTATCTCTGCAAATTGACTGCTTCTCATATCATCCCCACTATTTCATTTGCCTCCTTTATCCTCAAAGGTATGGTGTGGTTATTTTAATTTAGCTGTCATATACAAGGAAACTGAGACTCAGAGATATTAGATAACTTGCCCTGGGTCACACAGCTTCCATGCAATTAGGTATGAATTCGGTCCCAGATCTGTCTGACTCCAAAGCAGTTGCTTATTTATTATAGTGCACTGCTTATTAAGTTACAAGCTCTGGTACCTTGTGATAGAAAATGAACTACTTGTGACTTGAACCTTTTTTAACAGAGAAGTTCCAGGAAACAGGACATCACCAGGGCCACACTGTCATTGTGGTTTACACTTCCTATGAACTCTTTCCAATAAACATTTCATTTAAATTTAATAAAGTAGTTAATAAAGCCATAAAGGTTAATTACTAGTTAAGGGGGAAAAATATGACTTCACTTTGGTGAACATGTGATAAATGTATCAACTTCATTTTGCCGTTAACCCAGGATTATACAGGTAATAAAGCATGATTATGGATTTAACATGTTAATTCCTAGAGGATTTAACAGTAGAACTGCAAAATATATGACCAATCGCTAACCCATCTGACAAGACTTCAGACAGCACTAATCAAGATTAAATCACTTGGCCCACACGTGGATGCAATATATCTTTCAAGACAAAATGACAGTAATTTTTCACCATGGAGTTATTATAAATGCCCGGTGACAGGATGACAAATAGAGAAGAGAAACACAGGGGACACAATCTATGATCTCAGCCCGGCACCTCACTTTGGTAGCTGTTTTTTGAAGAAATTAGCCTTTTCCTTTTTTTCATAATTTTAAGAGCCTCTCAAAAATAGTACTGCTGGTTTTAATGGTTCATAATTTACCTGTAATCTGTAGAATAAAACAAAGCTTCCACATTTCTTAAAATACTTTGCCTTTCAAAAAATAGACCATTGGTAGAGCCAGCCCTTTGTAGCACTAACATTCTGTAGTTCAACCACTGTTTCTATCTCATTTAATTCCTAAGAAGGGTAATCCTAAATAATATATTTTCTTTATCATCAATTGTATCACTTGGTAGCCATAAATAAAAAGTGGTGTATTCTTTTCAATACTTGAAAGTCAAGAACAGGGATCTGAAAATGATGGACCATGGGCCAAATCTGGCCCGCCAACTATTTTTTGTAAATAAAGATTTATTGGTATACACCTGCACTCTTTTATTTATGGATCATCTTTGGCTCAGTTCATGCTACAACGGCAGATATCACTAGTCATTACAGAGACTGTGTTCCCACAAAGCCTAAAATATTGACTACCTTTCGAGAAAAAGTTTGCTGATTCCTTACCAAGAGATGTATTTTTTAATTTTAGTTTAACTAAAACATGGCTATTTTTAGAACCCTCTACTTCTCCCATTCACATAATTAGTTTTAGACTTTCATTCCCAATTTTCTCAAGTCTCACATCAAAACAGCTCCCTAGCTCACGTCACGGTGGTAAGAATTGAATATTGGGAGCGTGCACTTCCCGTGCTTAGCACATAGGTGCTAAAAATAGAAGTCCATTGCCTGCATGTGCCTCCAACGCGCTGTTGTCGCTGTTTCAACTGTTTCAACAGGAGACAGCCCAGTGCGATGCTGAAGAGCAGGGACAGGGGCTCCGTTCTGCTTGGACGGAGAGGCCACCTCTGCCCCTATTACACGTGTAAACTTGGACGAGTTCCCTAGGTCCTCTGTGCTTAGGTTTCTTAACCGGTTAAACAGGAATCATAACAAGATACCTTCCTCCAAGGGTTCTTAGTGAGATTAAAAGAAGGAACACAAGCAATATATTTGGAATAGTGCCTGGCAGTGTTACCGAGCTTATATACCAGTGTCAGCCACCACTACCACCACCACTCTCATCATTATCATCTTCATTACCATCCGAAAAAGAGCTTAAATCATATAGGAAGGGATTAGTCCATTTCCTACTGGTTAAACAAGTGAATTTATTTTAGATCCCTGTGAAGTGTGGGGTTGTTAAATCTAAGCAGCCCTTTGTTCAAGTCAAGCTCTGTCACCTTCTACTTTTTAAATCTCAAATAATTCATTTAGCTTCCCTGTGTCTGTTTCCACACGTACAATACAGAGTTAACAAGACAGACCTGTCCCTGAGCTGAGGATTAAACTAGCTAATACATACGAAGGCTGCTGGTGCCGCCCCAGCACACGGCATGCGCTACGGAGTTGCTGGTTTCTCCTTTCCTCTGCCTCTCTGTCCCTTTTATGGTAGCCTGACCCTCCCGAGGGTCCTATTTCCTGTTTATTTTTGCTCAAAATCCCAATCATGCTCCTCACATCACAATAGCTCATTTGCCCTACCTCGTTCTCTGCCTCTTCAGTTCTTGTGGTGGGTCCATTCCTGTGTCCAAACCAGCCTGTGCCATCTCATATGCCACGTCTTTAATAATAATAATAATAATAATAATAATAATAATAATAATAATAGCAACAAATGATGGCAAGTAACAAATATACATACACATATATCATCATTATTTAGCACTGTGTACCCGGTACCTTTTTAAGCATTTTACAGGTGTTGACTGCTCATAAAAACCCTTTGAGCTAGGTACTATTATTATCCTCATTTATAGATGAGGAAATGGAGGGAAATGTGTTTTAGACTAACTTGCTCAAGGCCACATGGCTAGTAAGCAAAGAATAAGGATTTGAATCCTAGCAGCCTGGCTCTGGGGTCTGTGCCTTTAGCCAGTACACTGTTCTGCTTCCTTAAATACTTTTTCAAATGATCTGGTTAAACTTGTGTTTCCTAAGGCTTTCTGTGTTTGATCAGAGTTTAGTCCTAATGGACTTCGTAAACATGCCCTACCAGGAGTGTCTGCCTGTGACTTGACATTCATGTGTGCTCCATGTGCAGGATGAATCGTCCATTTGCTTCTTACATGTACACGAGGTCTGTCTGGGAAAAGTCCAGCCATTGTTAATGTAAAAAGAATGGTTTGTGCAACATCCATGTGACCTGGCAGCCAAGGAGAGGGGACTGGAATGAACGTGCATAAACCATAACTCCACTGTACTAATCAGTGGGGGCAGCAGATGCCAATTAGTGAGCACGTGTACTGTGCGGCCGTTACATTCAAAATGACTATGTAGAGCAACAGATCTGCATCAGATTTTGCATTAAGCTTAAACATTTCCTCTGTGGAAACAGAATGATTCAGAAGGCTGCAGCTGTGGGCAACCGGTCATTGGCAGCTATATCACCACAACGTGCCTGCTCAGGTATCACATCTCATGCAGAGATTGTTGGCAAAACATCAAATCACTCAGGTGACTCAGCATCCCTATAGTCCAGATTTGGTGCCCCGTGACTTCTGGCTTTTCCCAAAACTAAAATCACCTTTGAAAGGGAAGAGATTTCAGACCATCAATGAGATTCAGGAAAATATGATGGGACAGCTGATGGCAATTGGAAGAAATGTGTGAGGTCCCAAGGTGCCTACTTTGAAGTGGACTGAGTCATCACTGTCCTATGTACAACGTTTCTTGTATCTTCTTCAATAAATGTCTCTGTTTTTTCATATTACCTGGCTGAATACTTTCTGGACAGACCTTCCTATCTATATTATATAGTCTATATCTATCTATCTATCTATCTATCTATCTATCTATCTATCTATCTATCCTACCTACCTTTATTTCTAAAGAGGAACTCATGTAAGTGGTTATAAATAATGAACAATTATATGGGTTTTGCTTGTACTACCTCAATTTCTTTCGTTCAACCTAAAATCTTGTTTATTATAGTCACAGTTGTTGGCTAGTACATGATAGCAGACATATATTTTAAAATTTTGAATAAAAGCATAATTTCTAGCTGGAGTTCAGCCCCACAACTGTTATTTTAAAGAAGTACTTCTCAAACTAATATGCACATGAGTCACTGGGGATAATGTTAAAATGACAAGTCTGATTCAGGTTGGAGACTTGGATTCTGAATTTCTGCCAAGTAGCAAGTATCATTTAATGTAGTACGTTGGTGATTTTATGTCAGTACACAAGTGATTGTATAAGGGCATCCTTTAGAATCTCCTTAGGATTTACCTTCTTTGGGCACACTTGACTCTTAGTTTCTATACAGAAGTGTGAGTGGAATGGATGACATTGGATTTAGTGGCAGGGACCCTGCTTGAGTTACTTTTTTCTAATGGTGGCTCTTTCAACTGGTGATCCTATTCAACTCATATCTAAAACTTTGTGCTGTATCCTTCATCATTTATTTTCCCATTGAGTGTTCACTAAGCCCCTGCTATGCATCAGCCTGGTCCTTGCCTTAAAGAAGCTCTCATTCTTGGGGCAGGATGAAGGGAGGCGTGGCTTCAGACATGTAGGATAAAAAGTCAAAATGAGTATTTTAGGTATTGCAGTGCAAGTTTGTATGTGGGCACAAAGAAAGTAATCGTTCACTTCCAACAGCTTGACATTCAGGAAAATATCCAATATGGCTTCACGGAGAAGGTGTTCTTGAATGGATTCTAGGAAGTTGGTGTCGTCTAAACAACAGTGGAGCCAGGGACATTCTAAGTTTAGGAGTCCGCCTGAAGCTGACAGTGGCCTGGCTGGATTGAGGAAAGCACATTCCTCTGATAGCACTGCACATGAGTGCTCGATCACATTTGGGGAACAAAAAAGCAAAGAACTTGCTTCGGTCGACTGTAGAGCCCGAGGAAGCAGTAAAGGGTTAAGCGGGGAGCGACTGATCAGTCTTACATCAACGATTAGGCTGTCGCACCTGTTCCTTGCTTGTTTTAACATCAGACTCTATATTTATGCTGAAGTGTGGTACCTATTCTTTTCAGTTCTTGGTAGATAAGGGCATATGCAGAATCTTCATATTTCAAAATGTTTTTGCATAGTATTTGGTGCATAAAATAATATTTATAGCACCTGTGTTTGTTATGTAGCCTAAGATAAAAATATACCTGTCAGGTCCCTGAGCAGCTTCACAATTGAGCGTTACCGAAACTGTCAAAGCTACCTGTGCTCGGAAGCTGTGTAGCTTACACTAATACATGATGTACCAATGAGACGAAAGTGCATATGACAGGATTTTCAAACAGGGTCCCTAACTTTTACTTTGGGTTACTTAATACCATAATAAAATTTGTTATCAGAACTTAGCTATTCAATACTTCTTGTAGCTCAGTAGTCACTTAGAAGTGACTAACACGCACATACAAAAGGAAAAATGTATGGAGTATTAGAAATGAAAAGAAATCTAAAAAATCCTTCTGCAGAGTATTACCAAATCCAAATGACCTTACAGGCTAGTAAACAATTTAAAATGCACTATAGAAACCAATAATGTGATTAAAAAGAAAAAAAAAAAGCTAGGTGACTATGAAAGATGAGCCCAGCCAAAACCACTGCCATGAGGAACGAGAAGATTCCGGGGTAAGGCAGTGATCCTGTTTTACGAGACACCAGGTTACGGGCTCAATCCATTTCATTTCATGCTGTTGAAAACTGAACTGGATAAACAGTAACTTATCCAAGATCATGCAGTTCACTAGTACCAGACCAATGAAAGGAAATGTGTTTATTGGATACTATATGGAAGACACTGGAGTAATTGTTTTGAAGAGACTATATTTGTCTGAGGCAGAGAGGTTGCAGTCTTTTCTACTGACAAAGGATGATGTGTGCAAATACAAGGATGTGCATATCTATGTTCTTGTGTGTGACATGTGTGTACAGATTGTACATCTCTGTGTGTTCTTTTAGAACAGAACAATATAGGAATGGACTGGGGCCACAGGGTCCTTATAGGCAAGACTTAAGAACTCAGACTATAGTCTCTACATAGCAGGGGACCAATGCAGAATTTTAGGCAGGAAAATTAGATGAATGAGTGTGTATACTAGAATGCCTGTAGCAGTGTGGATGGTAATCTGGGGAGAGAGCCCAGAGGCAGGAAAACCAGTC
>PVKM010028667.1:0-18153 GCA_004027735.1 Carollia perspicillata
GGAACGTGTTTTCAACAAAAGTACTTTCCTTTGAGTTGTTTCAGACCTGTGTGAATATTTTCGCGCACCACCATTTCCCTGCCACACACTTCCACCGGCGTTTCAACTAAACAGAAATATATTAGCAAAACTACTTTTCCCTCTGACATACTCTTTTTCTAGAGCGTTTTCATGGAAAGACAAATTGAATCTTCACCACCGACTCGCCACCTCTCCATCATCGTTCAGTGTAAAGGGCTTTCCTCCCTCAGAATTTTAAACGGTAATGTATACAACGTATTACCTGTCACCTATAAACACAGGACCACAATGGAACAAAAGCCTGGCGTTACTCCTTATTTGCCTTTCACATCCACGAGATCCCAGTGGTCAGTCTTGCCAGAGTTTTGGTCAGTCTTCATTTGCACGTTTTGAGCAAGACTTTTCCCTTCCAACCCTTTCTTCAAATGACTTGTACCAATCCTTCCCAGGCCCATTTGAAATCCTGTCTCCTGATCTGATAAAACCCCACCAGTCTTTTTCTTCATCTGTTCTCATGGGTCTTGAAGTCTGTACTCTTTGTTTTAATAAAATTATATAATGAATTCAATTCAACCATTTGTTTCCATTATATGACATTTTTCTCATGTTCTCCCTCTTTTAATTCTGTAATTATCAAATGATGGTCCGCAAGACTCAGGAAATCTGCAAGCCTATTTGGAGTCCTGAGGTTAAAAACAATCTTCATAATTATACATATTCTTTGTCTTTTTTTATTGGGCTGGCAGCTGGCATTTGTACTGACGGTGTTCCAAACAATAGTAACACTGCTGACACTGCCTTATGAGGAATCTAGAGGATGGCACAAAATGCTCCTACTGTTTGCTGCCACACCCTCCCCCTTTTCTTAAATTGATTTAGAAATATCCTTGATGAAGTAGTAAAAAATATTAATTTTGTAAATGTCAGCCCTTGTGTACAAATCTTTCTAATATTCTCTGAGAAAAAATGGAAAGTACACATGCTAGAATGGCTGTAGAAGAAAGACACCTGTGTGGTAGACTTGTAAGCTGAACTATCTGCTTTTTTCATGGAACACCATTTTTCCTTGAAAGAACAATTGACAAACCAGTGTTACGCTGACTGGGGAATTGACAAATATTTCTCCAAAATGAACACAGTGAGCCTAACACTTCAGCAAAACAGCTGACAGTATTTGTTGCCAGTGATAAACTTTATAGCTTTCAAGTGAAATTTGGAAAACTTGTGTTCACCACCATCAGTTTGACAGCTTAAAGAGTTATCTGATGAAACTGTAATGCTCTTAATAAATATTACTTTTTTATATTGTATGAGGTATGTCAATATATGGATCATCTACGTGACACAATGAACCAATATTTTCCGAATGACTAATACAGGACATTACAAAATCATGCATTGATAAAAGATCCATTCAAAGTGGTTGATAGACCAATGAATAGATAGATATGCATGTGCCACCTTGCATGCATATGTGTGTATGCGCACATAAAAAGCAGAATACAAAGGTTCCTTGATGTGGTTTTAGATTCCTCATTACAACCATTAAAAAACAATCACTTGTCAAGTTATCTGCAGTGTCAGAGAGGAATATCTACGCTTAGAATATCTATATCTGTATTATTATTTACCATATATTGCATGTATAATGCACACTTTTTACCCAAATTTTTTAGGGAAAAATAAGGATGCGCATTATACATGGGTAGTACTAATGTTGTATCTATATAAATGTTTTTAATTCTTTTATTTATGCTTATGCATTAAAAGTGTAACTCTAGAAAGCAATAATGATATCCATATGCAAAATAATACCCTGGAACATCATAATCGGTTTTGTTTCTAAACATAAATAAAAAATTGAATTAAATAATTAAAATGAAAAACTTTTTCCCTGAAAGTTTAGGCCAAAAACGTGGGTGGCACACTGTACATGGGACTACATTATACATGGCAAAATACAGTATTCAAAAAGACTATTAAATTCTCCTCCTGAGGCCTCCTATTTTCTTCATATACTTCAACCACAGAGAACCTAGCTGTCTTCATTAAGCCAGACATGAAAGATATACCCAAAAGGAAAGTGATGTCATTCTTCTCATTAAAATTTTTTATTTTGGAAAACATGGTCACTTTTCACAGAAACATGCAATTTATGTTAACATGTCTTTGAGTTTACTATTTTTAATAAATAGATTTTTTAATTTCTCTTTTTAATTCTCATATGGTAACTATCAATATATACAACCCACACAAAAACCAGCTCTTTGAGTACCTTAATAATTTTTAAGAGCGTACTGTGGTCCAAACACCAAAACCTTTGAGAACCTCTGCTGCGACTCATAAATTGCCTCTATTCTCACCACTCCTTTAAAGCGCAATAGAAATGTGGACAAGCATGAAGAGTGCCAACCATGAATCACTCCAACAAACCTCTAGTTCTAAATTCCAGAGATCCCTCTCACCATCTCAAAGCTTATCCAACCAATGTAATAGGAAAAATTACATTTCTAAAATAGTTATAGAATCCAAGCCTTTAATACTCATATTAAATTGAGATTACTTTTTCCTTCCAGAAATAAAAGTATCCTTTGGCCAATGTTTCAAGCTACCACTTCAAGCAAGGAGGATTAGTCTTCACCTCCAAACTAATCCTCAAACCCTTGTTCATCTATAAACTTTTTCCTTGTTTTACTTTTTAGCAAAGACTACATATGTTGCTAGAATATGTTTGGGCTTTGTAATGTTTATCGAATTCCTTTATTTGTTTCTGATTTCAAAAGTAGTAATTTTTTTTGTAAGACACTACCAATATTACAGAAATAGATAACCATGTTAAAATTGATAAATATGCCTCAAGATATTTGCTATGAATATGATTAAATAACTTTACATGAATTAGAACATGTTATAGATATGCTATTTTTTTAACCAGCTGTTGATCTTCATGAGAACACTTAAATAATTCTTTTTAAAAAAATAATTCTTAGGCAAAGTAATTTATAAATTAACATTTAAGGAGGAAGATTAATGAAAAATATTTTAATTAGAATATCTCTAAATGTCATTACATAAATTGTTAAGCAAAATATATTCATTCCTATTCATTTTCTACTTGTGAATGTACATAATTTTCTCTTCCAAAATTTTCCAAGTTCATTCCATAATCTCCCTGTACCTACTATTTGAGGAGGCTAACCAGAATCATTTTATGTCCTTATAAGCTTGTCATATAGACATGAAACCAAAAAAGCCCTGATTTTTCTGGGACATTTATGACTTTAAATAACTTATCTCATTTTTATATTCTATACAGTAAACCTGAATCTTCATTTCTTGAATCTTTACTGTGAATTTCCATTTCCTGGTTATACCATTTATTAAACATTCCCCAACTTTTGTTTCTAGTGAACTAACAAAAATGAGGTACTGAAGAATAGTTTTCATGCTCGAAGCATCTGATTAAAGAGTTGTTCTATGCTTATGAAAGTGGAAGGCTCCCCTTTGGAAAAATGTCTGACTGCAGGGCTGAGCGGGAATACACAGGATGAGCCTGGAACACGCTAGTGTAGTGTGAGAAAGTAAGGAAGTGCTCAGAAATAAAAACATCAACATCGACAGGAGTTACACCAAAGGGCACAGGAATCAACTGAAAGAGCTCCCAATAGCCAAAGCTAAAACAACTTGAGCAAGAAAATAACGTAGTGGTGGATTACAACCCGAAGTATAAAATAAATATCCATGGTACACACTAATATAAATGATAAAAATTAATAAATGGAGAACAGTCTTATGCAGAAGAATTTCAAATAAATTATGTAGATACTTTACTGCAAAGAAAAGGGAGTATAACTCTTCAGTCTTTAAGTGTAGACCAGGAAGAGGGACTTCCTTCCAAAGAATACAACATGAAAAGGGAATTTTAAAGGAGTAACTTTACAGTAGAGAAACCTAACAAATACCACCTCAGCCAGATGATTACGGTCCACATTAACGATGATAAGTCATTGATGATAATATGTGCCCTTGCTGTGATTTGCTGAGAATGACACTTTCTTTACCTACGTGATCTTCCTACTTCAAAGCCATATATTCCAACCAAATCATGACAAAAACACCAGACAAATTCCAATAGAGGGTCATTCTACAAAATACCTGACCAGCACTCCTCAGACTATCAAGGTTATCAAAAACAAGATGTTTGAGAAATTGCCCCAGCCAAGAGGAGACCTGAGTACTGAATATAATGTGGCATACTGGATAGGATCCTAAAACAGAAAAAGGACATTAGTAAAACACAAAGAAATCTGAACCATATAGATGTTAGTTAACAACAACATATCAAAATAGGTTCATTAATTGTAACAGACTACCATATTAATCTAAGATGTTAATAGGGAAAATGGGGGTGGAGTCGGGGGGCAAAGAAGGTATGTGGGAACTCCCTATTAACTATTAATTTCTATGTAAATCTAAAACGATTCTAAAAATAGTCATTTTTTTTTTAAATCACCCACTGTACACTCAAAAGGAGAAAAAGCACAAGGTCTCTAACCAGAAAAGCTAGGAGCCCATAAGATTTCCTGTACTGGAAAGTGGAACCAAATGAAGAGGTTATGTCTTTGACTCTCCTAGACAATTCTGGCAGAAAGCTATTTTAAAAGGAAAAAAATGGCATCCTCTTTGAAATAAAAGAAAAATTACCTATGAAGTTCTTATGTTTCTTTGCAGTCACATTCAGACAGGTAATTTAACAAGCTCAAAGCTGTGTTCAAAGAGAGTTCATTTTAAAGAAATACCAATACTTGCATCATTTGAGATAGTACATTTAGAAGGTGATTTCTCAGAACTGGGAATAAGGAGTGAATCTGAACAAAGGATTGCAATAAACACTATGTGATATGTGAAAGAAGGAGAGATGACATTTTTCTTAAGTGTTATGTCATACTAAAAGTATGTGTGTCACTACGAGTATAACGTGAATCATGATCCACCCAGATAAATGTGATGACAGAGAAGATGGGAGATTGTAACTTAATAAAAATAAGCAATGTAGGCCATCCATTTGAGAAAACAGGGACAAAGAAAGCAGAGAAAATAAAATGTAACAAGTCCGGAAGAAAGCTAATTTAGAGAGAGGATAAATGGGCTAAAAAACACAGTCCCAGGACAAAGGAAGGTGTTAAGTATTTAAGTGTGCTCAATATCAATGTTGAAAATAGGAATGTATAGAATTACGAAACCAGATTTCTAAAACAGTATGTTTACATATGGTATGGCAAGGACAGGAGATTCAGTTGGGTATCAATGCCTTTTCCAATAAGCAGAAGACACTTTCCAGTAAGCCCCCCTCCAAAAAAAATTGACCATTGTTAACCTTATGGTTTACTCAGCTAGATTTCTGTGGGAAAGCAAATGAGACTAATAATATAGTTAGAATTGTACAATGGTTTAATGTTTAATAAAACAAGTATTCATGTTTTACACCAATGTAAAAAATTGTTAACAACCTCTTGCTTCCCAAAAGGTATCTTTTGCTAGTGAGAGAGAGAGAGAGAGAGAGAGAGAGAGAGAGAGAGAGAGAGAGAGAGAGAAAAGTAAAACATTCACAATATGTAGTCTTAGAAATCAGCATGTACGTATATTTGGTGGATCTTTAACCTACCTAATTTATAAGAAGTTACTCATAGCCTAGATCCTCATCACATTTCCTTTCTAACTGTTGTGGAAGATATGAAAGTTTGTAGGCATGACCTCCTTGCACTGGTTTACATTTTGTTTCCTGTATTCATTTTTATTTTAAATTATAATAAAGTAAAATTTATTTGAGAAAGGTTTATAGTTCTATCAATATTAACACATATATAGATCTGTGTAGCCACCACTATAATTAGGATTAAGAAGAGTTCTGGCACCCAACGAAGTCTCTCTTGTTGTTCCTTAATATCACTTTGTTTTCTTTCCATGTCAACATGGGCTCACATCCATGTTCTTTCTCATTTAAGTTTTTCTCCCTTCTTCCTGGCCATTTCTAACCAATAGATCCTGTGAAAGAATGAGAGCAAGAAAAATGCTTGTATCTGTGGATGGGTACCTGGTTGTGAGAAGATCCTAGGACTTCAGCGTAATGGGAAAGTGGGGAAACTTATTCATAACACAGGGATTCCAAGTCTTTCATCTGGGCAAGTCTCATAACCTTCAAGGAAGTCTCAGGTCCTTCATCTATGAAAGTAGGATTTGGAGAATTTAAACTCATGTAAGACACACAATACCTGGATCAAGACATTCCTAAAGGAATACCATAAAATGATTATTTTATAATTTTAACAGTTAGTATATTTTTATTCTAATTCAAATGCTATATTATACAGATCCTATTTTTTTTTAAATATAAGGCAAAAGGGACTTATGGTCAAGACAGCAGCATAGGTAAATATGGCTTGCCTCCTCACACAACCAAATCAAAATTACAACTAAATATAGAACAACCATCACTCAGAACCATCAGAAATCAAGTTGAATAGAAGTCCAACAACTACGAAATTAAAGAAACCACATCTATCCAGACTGGTAGGAGGGGTGCAGATGTGGAATGGGCTGGTCCCACAGCCACATGTGGTATATAAAAGTTCAGGAGAGTTATCGTGGGAGAGAGGAGTCCCAGTCTCACACCAGGCCCCCAGCCCAGGGTTCCAGTGCCAGGAAGACAAGTCCCCATAACTTCTGGCTGCAAAAACCAGTGGGGATTGAGTTGGTGGAAGAAACTTCTAGAGTCCCAAGCAGTTCTCCTTAAAGAACTCACACATGGACTTACTCAGATTCACTCTCTCTGAGCTCCAGCACCGGGGTAGCAGCTTAAAAGGCACTGGTAACATACTGGAAGGAACTGAAGTGTCTGGCATCAAAGTGAGAGCTGGGAATAGTTTTCTCCCAGATAGAAAGGTGGGCAGAGGCCTTTGTCCCTTTCTGAGCCCTCCCTTTCTCCCAGAGCCACAGGGCTGGCAGGCTGGTACCCTATCTGAGACTCCATCAACCTGGGTAACACTGTTTGTCCCACCCTGGAAATCCCCAGAGACTCTGTCCCACCCAACTTATAGGCCCACCCAAACGGTTAACCATGACTTTTCCATATAAATGGCTGGTTTTGGTTTATGCTTCACAATTTCCTAAATCCTCTCAAACAAGCAACAGCAGGTCTCACTGATCCCCCACCCCCCACACCTCTTGATAAGTGGCCCCGAGCATGGCACTAGCAACAGCCAACCTAGATTAACAGTTTGGCTTAGTCTAGGAATCTCCAAGCCCAGCACAAGTAGTAGCCATCTCAGACTGCTTTATAGCTCATGCAGAGTGGCCCTGGGCAGAACACAAGTGGGGGCTGAACTTGGCCTGCACCACCCAGGAAATCCCAGAACCTGCACAACCACTGAACAACTACAGACTGAACAAGAGAACAATCACCCTGCCCCTACACAGCTGATCCTCCACAGAGGGTGGACGTTGATGGTCAGTGGTCACAGCCAGTCCTTGCAGCTTGACTGGCCTGGGTAAATCCCTTCCATTGACTTGCCAATAGCAATCAAGACCCAACTACAAGAGGAGGGTGTACTCCTCTTGTACTCAGCCCACACAAAGGGCACACCTCAAGTACCCCACTTGGGTGAGAGAGGAGCCTGTGCCACTGGACCCTACAGGACACCTACTACATTAGGCCATGCTACCAAGGCAGGGAGTCATAGCAGCTCTACCTAATACATAGAAACAAACACAGGGAGGCTGCCAAAATGAGGAGACAAAGAAACATGGCTCAAATGAAAGAAGAGATTAAAGCTCCAGCAAAAGAACTAAGCAAAATGGAGACCAACAATTTATCAGATGCAGAGTTCAAAACACTGGGTATAAGAATGTGCAAGGAACTTAGTGAGGACTTCAACAGCGTAAAAAAGATCCAGTCAGAAATGAAGGATACCCTAATTGAAATAAAGAACAATTTACAGGGAAACAACAATAGAGTGGATGAAGCCAAGAATCAAATCAATTATTTGGAACATAAGGAAGCAAAAAACCACCATGCAGAACAAGAAGAAAAACTAATCCAAAAAATGAAGATAGTGTGAGCAGCCTGTGGGACAACTTCAGGTGTTATAGCATTTGCCTCATGGGGTGCCAGGAGAAGAGAAAGAGCAAGGAATTGGAAATCTATTTGAAAAAATAACAAAAAAAAGTTCCCCTAATTTGGTGAAGGAAATACACATGCAAGTCCAGGAAGCACAGTGAATCCCAAACAAGATGGATACAAAGAGGCCCACTGCAAGACACATCATAATTAAAATGCCAAAGGTTAAAGATAAAGAGAGAATCTTAAAAGCAGCAAGAGAAAAGAAGTTAGTTACTAGAGGGGCACCCTCATAAGACTGTCAGCTGATATCTCAAAAGAAACTTTGCAGGCTAGAAGAAATTGGCAAGAAATATTCTAAGTCATGAAAAGTGGGGACCTACAACCAAGACTGCTCTACCCAGAAAAGCTATCATTTAGAATCAAAGGGAAGATAAAAATTTTCCCAGACAAGAAGAAACTAAAGGAGTTCATCATTACAAAACCATTATTATATGAAATGTTGAAGGGACTTATTTAAGAAAAAGTAGATCAAAACTATGAACAATAAAATGGCAATAAATATATATCTATCAACAACTGAATCTAAAAAACAAACTAAGAAAACAAGAACAGTGACAATCATGGATACAGAGAGTGTTTTGATGGTTGCCAGATGGGAGGGGGTTGTAGGGGAATGGGTGAAGTGATGAGGGGATTAAGAAGGACACATAGGTAGTTACAGAATAGACATAGGGATGTAAAGTACAGTATAGGAAATGGAGTAGCCAAAAAATTTATATGCATGACCCATGGACAGGAACAATGGTGTGGAGACTGCCTGAGGGAGTGAGTGTGCTGAGTGGAGGGGAGAAAGGGGGGAAAATTGGGACGACTGCAAAAGCATAATCAATAAAAATAACTTAAAAATAAATAAGATTGTAAAAAATAAAATCAATTTAGAAGCAGCAAGAGTAGGAGAAGCTGCCTGACTCCTCTGTCTCTCTAAATTCGGCAAATAAATCTCCACATGGTAAGCACCCTCATTGTTCCTTAAGGCTGAGAGATAACCTATCACAAGATTTTTTTTTTTTAATCCAGAGTCAAAAAAGTCTGTGTAAGTAAACCTTCTAACGCCTTTACTAATTTATTGTCGAAGCCCAAACCTTGCTTAGGGTCATTTCTAATGAGCACTAATTTTCTTTGTCCTGCCAATTTCTAACAAATATATTGTTTCTTTGTCTAAATGGTATTTTTTTAAATGCCTGGTTTGATCATTTCTTTGAGTCTCATTTTATGATCTGAGCATCACATTGTGATTCTCCAATGTACACATATTAAATTTGGTTTTCTCCTGTTTAAAAAAAATAAAATACAAGGCAAAAATTATGTGAAAATTTGAAGGAAGTAAAATGGAGAATTGAATATTATGCCTACTAGCCTAACGGTTTTTATTAAAACAACTATTTTTCACCTTTAGTGATAGAATAATTACATCTAGACTAGCTTACACAAGAATTCTAGTCTAGAAGAGTCTTTTCAAAAATTGATTTTACAGAGAGAGAGAAGA
Source organism: Carollia perspicillata (assembly GCA_004027735.1). Lineage (NCBI taxonomy): Eukaryota > Metazoa > Chordata > Mammalia > Chiroptera > Phyllostomidae > Carollia > Carollia perspicillata. The sequence continues at coordinate 9,687 of PVKM010028667.1, forward strand.
AGGAAAAAATGATTTTAGAGAGAGAGATGGAGACATGGACTTGTTGTTCCATTTATTTATGTATTCATTGGTTGCTTCTTGTATGTGTTCTGATAGAACCCACAACCCTGCCATATGGGGAGGACATTAACCAACTGAGCTACCCAGCCAGGGCCTAGAAGAGTCAAGTTTAGCCTCCAGATTCCATATTTATGATTCTATGTGTAGGCTTTACTTATCTGTGCTGGGAAAGAATATATAAAACAGAGAGATGAAAATTAATATTTTTAAAAAACCTAAGCTACAGCACTTGATCTTAGAATAGATATTTTGCAAATACTTTGAAATATGTTATAAGTATATATACATTACGAACAATAACTTTTATGTGTTAAAAAGAGGCGTAATAAAATCCACTATTTTGTAATCCACATTAACATCTTTGTCTTCCAAGGTTTTAAAAAAGTAAACATACATTTAAAGTCTCCTTTTATCAGAAAAATAATAACACTACTTGAATTTGAAATTTGTCCAGAATAGTCAAGTTTGCTCAAAGACATATCCTTACTTTCCAGAATACTAATTTGGTTGATAATAAGGTTAGAAAACTGCAATTCCACCCATTTTTGAGAGTTTTGAACATATCCTTCTTTAATGGGTTACTACTTTCCAATATTATCTCCTGGTACTCACCCAATCTATTCTGTCACTACACCAGACTTTTTACTGTCCCTAGACAAATCAGGTCCCTTTAATGGCTCTTTGCCTTCTTGTACATTGATGCTTTATCAGTAATATCTTCATAAATGAGTAAAGTCCTACTCATCCTACAGACTTTATTCTCTAAACCACTGTGATCAAGCTGAATTAGTATTGAAATTCATACTTCTGTATGAGAACACCTTCCTTTCCATACTCTAACTTATTTATTCACATATTGGTCTCTCTGACTAGCTGTAAAGAACTGAGAAGGGCCTGAGAATTGACATCACTTGCAAGAAGACAGGTTACCACAATTTCTTAAATGCTGGCAGAAGACATGAAACTCCCAGGTTCGAGACAAAACTTTGTTACTTACAGCAGAGCAGGAAGCACCAGCTTCATGTTCACACTTGTTTCCCTTGCCACAGTCCCCAAATGTCACAGGGGTGAAACAGAGCAGCCCAGGTGACTGTTGAGCACATAGTGGGTTTATGATAGCTGAGGAACCCTGAGCTCATGAATCTCAGTTTTAATAGTCAGCTGCCTTACAAGAGTTGTTTGTTATATAACATTCTTGAAAAATAGTCTGGAACAAAAATAATCAGTGCCTGTATGGAAAATGCACAGAAATATGAGAGACCCATGGGGCATTTATCTTCCAACACTAAGACTGAAAAGCAATTGAGCGACTACTGTGTGCAAAACACTAGAAAATATAAGAAGACCGAAATATGTCTCATTGGATGATTAATAATAAATATTAATTGCATGAATGATTTGAATGGATAGGAAATTACTGGGCCACGTGGGTTTGCATATTTCCATGGTAGACAGACATATTTGTCTCTCTAGTTCGATTTTCTTCCTGAGCAACTAATGCTCATAACGTTGGAAGTAAACTTTGGAATCAATTGTTAAATTGGCCTTCTAATTAGAAATGAGTTTCATATGAATCTCGCCAGTCTTTCCTCAGGATTCATAGTCCCTAGATAATAGTTATAAGGAGACTCTGAGTCCTGCCCCTGCCTAATTTTCCATCCTTGAGCTCTCTGTCTTGTGTGTACTCTATGCTCCAGCCATATCGGTCCTCTATTTCCTCAAATGCCAAACTCCTTCAAAATGCAGAGCTTTTCTACAAGCTGTCCTTTGCCCAGGACAACTTTATACTGCCTCATCTCTGAGCTAACTCCTTACTCATCCTTCAAGATTCAGCTGAAAAGCTTCTTGTTCATGGAAGCCAATCTGCTCTTTAGACTTTATTGGGTTTCTATTTCATGTCTCTGTAACTTTTTGTGTTTTTCCTTCAAAGTTTTATCACAGTTTAGTAGTTAGTCAAGTAGTTATTTGTACATTTAATGTTTATTTAATGTCTGTCTCCCCCAACTGACAAATTTTGGCTGAGCAGAGACCACATGTGTCTTGTACCACTTTATCCTTGCATCCAGTAGAATGCTTGAAATGTAGTAAATCTTAATAAATAATTGTGGAATCAGTGAGTAAGGACCAATATTGGAGCTGACCTAACCATCACCTACACTATGAAATGTGAATCTGCCTCTGAGATTGGAGGGTGGCGTCAGTGTCACCACATGCTCATAGCTTGTGATTATCAGTCAACAGTAAGTATATTCTTTCTTGTTGAGACTTGTGCTAATCTGCAGTCCTCAACACAATGAGAATGCCCAGGAGCAACTAACAATTGACCAGGGTTAATGAGAGAGCGGAATTCATTTGTTGTTCTTGATGTATTTCTTTTGTGATCCAATCATATGAAAAGATGATTGATTCAATTATAAATTAAATTCAACAAAAATGTATGAATCGCTGTAGAAAATTAAGCACCTAACAATATATGGTTACTGCCTGGACTAGTCAGAACTCTTTCAACTACAAATGGCAGAAACAAGTTCAGGTACAAAGTAAATGTTTTGGTTCATATAACTGGAAAGTCCAGAGGGTGAGCTGGCATAACTTGATTCCATAAAGCAGTATTTTTTTCAAACTTTAATGTTCAAACAAATCACCTAGAAATCCTATTAAAATGCAGATTCTCATTCATAGATCTGGGAAAGGCCTGATATTCTGCATTTCTGACAAGCTGCTCACTGATGTTGAAGCTGCCAGTCTAGGACCACACTTTCAGCAGCAAGCTCCTTAAGAAAAGGATGTGGGCAACCATCATATATGCAATATATTGTTTTCAAGGAGTTTTTAATCTAGTCACTTAACAATGTATATGGGCAGCATACAAGGTAGGAAAAAACAATAGGCAGAATACACATTTTGCATTTTTATATCCATTTCAAACTGGCACTGATTATACAATAGTATTCAAGGTATTCCCGTTGGTGTCCTCATTTACAGGGAAATATGAGGCACATAAAAGGGGTCTTAAGAGATCAGAGATATTGGTTCATTCAGTACTGATTCCAACTCTCTTCTCCTTTGACTTAGTCTACATAGAGCAAATACTTTGCTGTAGCTAAAGGTGGCCATGTGACACATTTCTGGCCAAAAGTTACAGGGGAACACTATCTTTTATTTTCTTCCTTTTTTTAAAAAATGTATTTTTAGAGAGAGGGAAATATCAATGTATGGTTGCCTTTATCACGCCCCCTGCTGGGAACCTGGCCTGGAACCCAGGCATGTGCTCTGAGTGGGAATGGAACCCAGGACCCTTTGGTTTGCAGGTTGGCACTCAATCCACTGAGACACACCAGCCAATACTATCTTTTCTGAGTAAAAATGACAAAGTTTCACTAGAAGGCTTTTGTTCTTTGCCCTTTCTCCCTGGTCTTTTTCTTTCTGCCTGAATTTCGATACAATACCTTTAGGTATAACAGCCATCTTAGTGACCATAAGGACAGAAGGCACACTACACTCTAAGGATAATACAGCAGAAGCATAAAAGAATTCTGGGTCCACGTAAATATCTTTAAGTTACTATACCATCTCTGCATTTATTATCTTGTGAGACAAATAAATCCATTAGATGTTTAAGCACTGTTGATTTTATTTTACTCCCAGTCAAATGCAATTATAACCCACATAGAAGCTTTCATTATAGAAAGGTATACAATCTGAAAACCAGAAGCATTTAGGTATTAACTAAGCAAAAAGAAAACATATTAATTTTTTAAAATTCATATTCAGTTTACTAAACTGAAAATTAAAAGCCAAATTTGTGATAAGCCCTTAAGCTCAATTTACAAGTGTTAGTCTGTTTATACAACTATACAATACTTTATTTTTTTAAATATTTTATTTATTTTTTTTAGAGAGAGGGGAAGAGAAGGAGAAAAAGTGGGAGAGAAACACCAATGTGTGGTTGCCTCTCATGTGTCCCCCACTGGGGACCTGGCCTGCAACCCAGGCATGTGCCCTGACTGGGAATCAAACCAGTGACCCTTTGCTTCACAGGGCCATACTCAATCCACTGAGTCACACAAGCCAGGGCTACAATACTTTATATTAAAATATTAAAAATACCTGCCTTCATTTCTTCTTGCTATTAATGCTCAGTTTATAACACTGAAAGATTAAATTTGTTTAAATCTTTCCCAAACATATACAAGCTTTATTAAGTAATTTCCCTTAATTTTTTAAACCACAATCACAAATGCAATATGTCAAACATTTTCAAGCATTTCACACTCTAGACAAAGCAAAGCAATAACAACAACAAATCTTTAAAATATAAACACTATTATAAATCAATGTCTAAACATACCAGTTTACTAAATCAGACCGTTTTAAACTTTTAATACTCTTTACAATCATATTCTCTTAGATATTTCAATTTAAACTAGAATAGTTCTGGTCAAGATGGTGGAGTAGGTGGAAGCTGCACTTACCTCCTCCCACTAAATCACAGAGCAAGCAACCTATAGAACCATCTGAAAACTAGCAGAACAGAAGCCCTCTAACTAAGGATATAAAGCAGCCACACTGAGAATGGTAAGATGGTGAAAAAAAAAATAGGCTTGCCTGACACCTACAAGTGGCAGTTGAGAATCTGGAGGAATATATCAGCAGTAGATGTCTCCCCTTAAAAGCAAGGAGTCTCAGCCACACACTGGGCTCCCCAGCCCAAAGCACCAATGCTTGGGAGAGGAATCCATATAATATGAGGCTGTGAAAATCAGGGATTTCATCCATGCAGGTGAGAAGGAAGGCTGTTGAAAACCCATGCATCCTCTTAAAAGGCCAAGAAATAAATGCTTGCAGGTACTTACCATCTCCAGCAAAGAGACGACAGCTTGTGCGAGCCAGAGATATACAGGAAGAAACTGAATGGTGTGGCTTTGGAGTAAGGGCTGATGGAACAGTCTCCAACATCCCTGTGTTGAGTCCTCCTCTCCCATGGCCCCACAGGCACCATGTCTTGTTTTTTTTTTTTAACATTTTTTTAAATCTTTACCTGAGAGTGTTTGTTGCTTTTAGGGAGAGAAGAAGGGAGGGGGTAGAGAGAGAGAGAGAGAGATGTATCAATGTGAAATAGAAACATTAACCTAGGTATTTGCCCTGACCGGGAATCAAACCTGACCGGGCATCAAACCTGCAACCTTTCAGTGACAGGATGATGCTCCAGCCAATTGAACCACCTGGCCAAGGTGACACCATTTTTTTTAGGTTAGGCCTCTTCCCCAGACAGGCATTAGCCTAGTGAGGTACACTAGCTCTACCCTACCCAACTAAAACATGACCAGAGTCAGAGTTCTTGTCAAGTTCAGGGGGTGGGTGCTAAAGACAGGCAGGGAGAAACTGAGTTGTGCAGCTTCAGGGTGAGGGCTGACTTCCTGCATGGTGGACAGGGGCCAGCTTTCCTATATGGAGCCCTTTCTACCACACAGCCATTAGCCTGGCGAACTACACCAGCTCCACCCTGATGACTCCCTAAAGCCCCATCCTACCCAATTTGCACACCATCCGAGGCTCCCTCAATAGCAACTAGCCTGGGCCTGCATTGCAGTCTGTCTAAAAAGTAAAACTCTTTTTAAAAAAGAGGTATTGCGTCAAGCCCAGTGGGCAAATCTGAATTGTGTGGCTTTAAGTCGAGGGCCATGTTCCCACATGGCTCACAGGCATGGTCATCATTCCTGGGTTGAGACCTCATTCCACACAGCTGAATTTTTTCTACAGTTTATTTTTATTTTTATTGTTGACACTATTATACATGTCCCCATTTTGGCCCACTTTGCCCACCTCTACCAGGCCCCTACCCCTCCTTTCACTCTGGCCATCAGCACACTGTTGTCTGCATCTGTGGGTCATGCATATATGTTCTTTGGCTAATCCCTTCACCTTCTTTCATCCAGTTCTCCCCTCCCCGCTTTCACACAGCCAAATCTTAGTTTGCATTAGCCTTATGAACTCTACTTGCTCCACCCTATCGAAATCCTGAGACCCCTGTGCCACCGCTTGGGTCTGCAAGTCCCAGAAGGGTGGCTGCTTGTCATTGTGTACCTGGAGTGGCTTCAGACCCAGCACTGAAACTGAGTTTGAATCTGTAAGAACCTAGTGAACACCACTCGCCAGACCCTGGTTACTCTCTGAGAATCTCCCTCACAAAAGTCGGGTACTGTCTGAGGCTCTTTTAGTGTCTGAGCCTTGTGGTCAGCTGTCAGGTGATGGGAGGACTCAGAGTACCTTGCGATTTTCATGCTGACCTACCCCAGACCTGGTACAGTTGGAAGCCATAGTCGACTCACACCTTGGTCCCACCCACAAACACATCTAGGCCCAGCACAGGCAGCTTTCAACTGTGGTTTGCTTTGTACCTCCTAACAAATAGACTAAGACCAGTCACACGCAGGGTACCAAGCTGGCCTGCACTGCAGTTTGTCCCAAGAAGCCCTAGAACCAGGACACCTGGTGGAAGGCTTCAGACCACAACAGAGCACAACATACAATTAGCTCTGGTAGAGGAACTCACGAGATGAAGATTTTAGATTTAGTTATAGTTGATAGGCTTAAGTGATCGATACAGGTGGAAAAGTATTGTTCCAGGGACTGTAATAGGTGACCTATGTGACCCCAGGAGGTCAACAGGCGAGACAAGAAACTCAACCTTTGTGCTCCAAGGGGTCTGCAAGCAGATGGTAAGCTATCTATGGGGAAGGTTTCTGGGCCAGTGTTCCAGGGAGGAAATGTCTGAGATGCAGACACAGAACTGTTGATCAGTAGGTAAAGAAATACTAGGAAACTTGCCCTGGACTGCAACCCTTATCTAATTAACCTTTTTCCAAATCCCTTACCTACCGTTTTCTTCTCTTTATAAAAAGGTATGCTTGAGATGAGGTGTAAAGATGATTTTTAGGGCACATAACCTACCGTCTTCTCAGATCCTCACTGTCTGAATGAAGTGCCCCAGCGCTCCGCCAGGGCATCCTCCCTGCCTATACCTCCACCTCGGAGCCTTCCACGTTCAGTCCCCAGGGGGCGTCTCTGGAGTCCCACCGCGAGCCCAAGGCGCTTCCTCCCCGCGCACCCCGGCCCCAGGCTGGAGTCTCCTTAACCTGAGACGGCAGTGGCCGCGTGAGCATGAGGAAAAGAAGCGGCAATCGGAATGAATTGACGGGTCTGGATGTAGCGAGGAGGGAAAGCAGAGGGAGCCGAGGTTTGCTGTTGGCGGCGGGGAAGAGGTGGGGGCGAGGGTGGCAGAAGAGGGGCGCAGTGCAAACCCTTGAGGTTTGCCCAAGGCCACAGCATCAGAGTTGCCGGGATGGAGTCGGTAGGCGGCGGCTACAGGGGAGGAGGAGGGCCAAGCGTCGCCTGGGGGTGAGGAGGGCAGGAGGCAACGGAGCGGGAGGAGAAAGCCCAGGAGGCAGTCGCCTTCTCTGCCCAGCGGAAAGGGACGCGCCCTGTTAACCGCCTCCCCCAGGTTGGCCGCTCCCGCGGAGTAGGCGGTGCCTCTCTCCGGGCAGTGAGTGAGCGTGCTGTGGACCGAGGGTGAAGGCTGGGGGGGGACTGGCACCAGTGACGGAGAGAATCGCGGAGGGCGCGCCGGACCCTGGTGGCAGTGCTACCGCCAGCCTGCGTGTCGCGGCTGCGCCTCCCCCTCCCTGACACACACTCGCAGGTCGTGCACTGAGGGTTAATAGATGCCGGGAAACTGCAGAGACTCCACCACGGGTAAATTGGCTTTAAGTTTCGGGCTGGGTTGCGGGTGGCAGCGGTGGGGGGCGGCGGCGGGTCGCTGCAGGTCTCAATCCGCTGCTGGCGAAGCCGCCATTTCTCGTTTTAGCCTAGCTGCGGCTGCGGCTGGGCGGAGCGCGAGCGGGCGAGGCCGCGGAGAGCGTTGAGGGCGCGCAGGACCGGGTCACCGCGTGTAAAAGCGGTGAGTGTGCGTGTGCTTCTCGCTGCCGGTTCCTCTGGTGGGTCTCCCGCGGGAGGGGCACTGCGGGGCGGTTCCTTCCTCCCCCTCAAGGTGTTGCACGTCGCCGTCTCGCTTCCTGTTTTTCAGCTGTCGCGACCAGAGAAAGGACTCGCCGTCTTACCAGGTACCAGGCGACCAGAGAAAGGACTCGCCGTCTTACCAGGTACCAGGCGAGGCCGGGTTGGAGGGGTGGATGCGGGCACGAAGGAAGAACGTTGGACCTGGTATTCCAGCGCCGCCTTCACACGTCGCTACGGTGCAACAGATCCTAAACTAGCACCGCTGGTCCCCTTAAAATTCTGTATTTGGGTATGACTGATTTTGACAGGTGAGTGGAGGAATTCAGATTTTTAAGGAAAGGATCATTCTCAGCCAGAAAGGACCTGACTTGATTATTTGACTGTGAAA
>PVKM010028668.1:0-18160 GCA_004027735.1 Carollia perspicillata
CTGTCCCCACCTCCACAGCAAGCCAGGTAAGCTACATTTGGAGTATAAGACACACCCCCATTTCATCCCAAATTGGGGGGTAAAAGTGCATCTTATAGCCTGAAAAATACGGTCTTTTTTCTTAGTGGTATTATGCTGTGACATACCTAACATATTTGACCCTTGTAGGGGGTCATTTTTTTTAACATCACCTTTCTTCTACCAAAAAAATTATTTTCAGTAATTATCATAAAAAATTAGAGGTCTGTAGCTTTTATCCATAGGAATAAAAGCTTTACCTTTAAGAGGGCCTCTGTTCAGGCTTCCTGGTGCTGACCGTAATATAACGAAGTTCTGACTTCAGGATGCTGCACATCTGCCTCTTTCATGGAAGGCAGTTTTTCTGAGCTATGAAGAGAAATGGGAGTTTGTCCAATGTACAGAATAGTCCTGTACCTGCTCGCTATGGAATATTTATTAATGCCTACATGCGTGGCATAGTTTTGTCTGGGACATGCTTTCATTATTATAATTCTTGGTGATGAGGGTGTGGGGAGTAGCTGCCACCCACCTTAACCTTGTTTGGCGACTATTTCTAATAACAACAACTTGAGTGTGTCTTCAACCAATTTTAAAGGAGCTCACAAAACCTGGGTGTTCAGGGGTCATACTCTGTTTCCAGGTTTCCTGGGCTGTTTCTGTAAACTCAGCACGTACATGTGTCGATCTGCCACTCTGAGTCACTTAGATGAATCAATTATGAAGTGACTTACCTTTTAGCAAAAACAGCGTCCACCTCGCAATTGCATCAGTTTGCCCGGAAGCAATGGTAATTAGACATTTATGGGTAGGAACGAATCCCAAAGATGTCAGAGAGTTCCAGTTCAACAAAAATGACAAGAGCCATTCAACAATTTAACACTATTAAAAGGAGAGAAAATATTTTGACTGTAAGATTTCAAAGTCCCCCTATGAAGTCTTCCTGTTTCCTTTTATTTAGGACGCATGATGCCTTAATAAGAACGTGTTAGTTTGGTTTCATGGGTGAGCTGGGCTACAACAGCATGTGGAACACTAGGTGGCGCTGCAGGACTGTAATAATTGCCCACAACTGGAGTCCTTTCCAATCACACCATTGTCAGAAGGAAGAAGAGTACGAAAATTTGCATTTAAAATTATGCAAATAATCAGAGTCCTATCTCTTCTTACTAGGGCTTCGCTCACCCAAATGTGAGCTCACTGCTTTACCCTGACAAAACGAATTTTACTGGAGAGCCAACACCCCTTTGGTTGGGCGCTCCCATTTTCAGATTGTGTTGGTCCTCAAAGTCATGGTCTTAGTTTGGTTAACAGTCATCAGCTCATTGTGAACCACCCACACGAACATGTGCTTGAAGGTCATCTGCCCAGTGACTGACAGCTTCCTTGTTTTGGGCAGCTTTTAAAAAACGTATTAACTTTAAAGGGTCACTGTGGATCTTGGATCACATGTAGCAGAACATACGATGAAAGATGAAGGCTGCCCCTTCACCCTCCATTTGCGCATGTCGTAAAAAAGTGAAAAATGTCTACTGAGCAAGCTGGTCTTTGTTGTGTTTTATCTTCACTCTTCAACTGAAAAATCCATTTCATAATCAATCATTTCACTGATGGTTCTTTTAAAAAAATTTGGTTCACTTTAGTAGAAAGGTATCCACTTTCTGGCAGTCAATTAGGATTTTACAGGAGAGAAAATAGTACGCAAGAATAATTATCATTACATTTCTATTCTCTTTTTGAAAATGACAAAAGAAAGAGGGTACCTGGTTTTTCAATCAGCTTGTCAAATTCCTCTGTTGTTATGCGGAAAGGTTCCATTCTCATTAATTAATTCTGAAACCTGAGACACAAGGTAGAAGCTAAAATTCAAAATCTCTACATTGCAGATTTATAATTTATCATGAAAACAACCAAAAAACATTTAGTGTTAAATAAGATGGTAAAAATAATTACTAATATACAGTTAAATTTATGAAATTATTTCAATTTTATATTTATCAAAGATAATTTACAAATTAAAAAATAGTTTGGTTTTAAATACAGCCCCTCTGAAGATCTCAGTGTAACCTCAAGTTTTGGGACAGATGATTTTAGGGTACATCCTACAGACTGAGGGCACCCTGGCAGGGCGCTTGGGACACCGAGTGAACTCCTTGGCTTCCTTAACTAGTTGTTCCTTCTTATTAGAGAATATATTTCCTTTATGGCATCATACGTTGCCATGTAACTTTCACTTTCTAGAAACTATGATCAAAAGAAAGACAAAAAGATTGGCAGAATTTTGTTGCTAACTTTGAAGGATTGAAAATACATACCTGTTACTAAATTATTTACTCTAATCTCTAATGGTGCCCCAGGGACCTTAAGGGGGGTTAAGAAAACTTTCAAAATTTACAAGTGTTTACATACTGAGGAATAAACACAGCATCTTTATAAAATATATCTGAGGTGTGGAGTTCATACAGTCCTAATAAACTACGTTGTGTTCTCTTAAAATCAGAAATCTGAGAGGAATATCTTGTGGCAGAAAGAAATCTACTGAAAGAGGAATTTTATTCCCAGAGAACACTTGTATCTGATTTTCAGAAACTCAAACTCACAAACCATTCCTGTTTGAGTCAGTGGTGGACTGAGAAGCCTTTCTAGATGTAAAGGGTCAAAAGCAAAGAGAGTTATTAAGGAAACCTGCACTTACTTAAATGATCAAATCAACTGTAAGGCTAATAGTTCATATGTTGTTAAAGAGAAAAAATAGAATTGAGGAACTATCATTTCATTGAAAAATAAATTCAGCAAAACCTTGTCAATTCTAAGTGAAAAGTCTTGGAAAAATAGCTTGGAATTAGGTTTTGAGTGATTTTATACATTTACCCAAGAAGCAACTAAAGTGGGAAGAGTTCAGGCTGGATTCTGGAGTCAGAGATTCAGGTCCCAATGCCCTGGAATAACCTTGGGAAGGTCAACTTGTTTAAGCCTGATTTCATTATAATCTTATAAAGTGTTTGCTACCCATGTCCTGTGAGTCCTGAGAAGACTGAAGAAGGTAATGTATGATGTACAAAATAACTATGCAGTAGGAAGCCCTTTTAATCTATCCATCCATCCATCCATCCATCCACCCATCTATCCATTTATATATCCATTGATCCATTCATAATATATTTATTCTATCATATATTGATCCTTCATTAAGTGTCTTCATGTATGGTAATATTTTGTTTGTTTCTCATTTGATTTTTTATTGATCCTGAAAATGTTATTTGTTGGATAGAATACATAGAAAACTAAAAGCACTAAGCTTGGTCTGAGATACTTTTTAAAGTAGCAGGTATACAAAAATAGAGGGTTCGAATCCTATAGCTAGTATAAGAAAGACCATGTTATTGAGGTACAGATGATAAGCCTAAGATCTAGAGAACTATATATTATAGCAAAGAGCACCAAAAGGTGAGATTAGGGGTTTTTCTTGGTTAGTTTCTGAAAAAGAAAAAAAAACAAACCCTTGAGTTAGAGGAGAAATTTCCAGACAGAGATAATATAATTAAGATGACAAATAAAAATAAGTGGCCTCTTTATAGGAAATGGTCACTAAACTCTCCTCACTACAGCAAAGGGCAATATAAGGAAATACAAAAAGAAACATTTTGGGTAGGACAGTTTTAAGAAGGACCTTAAAGTTCAAACTGAAGAGCAGAAATTTGACGTGTGGGCTTTTTAAAATTATAATCATGCAAAGAGTTAGAAAAGGGGGCAAAGACTATCATTAGAGAAATATGTATTCAGTGCATCATGTACTTTTGAAAGCTTATTTTAGGCACAGAATTGTGCAAAGCACTGAGGGGGGTGTTGCAGTGTAAGATTTGTTTTAAATAAGATATAAACATAATGAGGAGTTAAGTATTATTGAGAACAGAATGGTAAAATGCTGAAATGAGCAGATTGCTACTAGATGGTACAGAGACTCAAGGAGAAGGAAATTAGGTGAATGGAATATATTGAAACAGTGGTCTCTACTCACTGGGTATATATTCTCTCTCTTTACATTTCTTCCCTGAATCTACCACATTCAGCTTCTCTCTCGTCTATCCATTGAAACTGCTCTTGTCAATGTCACCAAAGACTTCAGTATTTCTAAACTTAGTGGTCATTTCCAATCTCATCAAAGCATTTGCCTGCGTTGCCTACTCCCCTTTCCTGGCTTCCTCCTACATCAGTAAGTGCTGCTTCTCAGCCTCCTTTGCTGGGTCCACCCCACTCCTGACCCCACTCCTGACCACCATGAAGTGTTCAAAGTTTCTTCTTTAGCCACGCTGATTCCCTTGATGACCTCCTGTCTTTAAATACCATCTATATACTTACATCTAAGTGTTGTCTAAATTTATATTTTCAACCCAAACATTTCCCCTGAATTTTTTGGCTCATAATACTCAATATAGCCACACAGATGTCTAACACACACCTCTAACTTAATGTGTCACCATATCTCAAACTCAGCTGAATTTTCCTCTCTCTCTGCCTACCTTCTTCTCTCAAGAGCTTCCTCATATTAATCAGGGACCTCAGAGCAAAAATTGTGGAAGCAACAGTGTCTCTCACACTCTACACTCAACTCAACAGCAAATTATTTCCTCTTCCTTCAAAATATATCCAGAACTGGCTCACATCTACCAATATCCATGCAGCAAACCATCATCAAGTCTTGCTTGGATTATTGCAACAATCTTTTAACCATTCTTCCTGCTTCTGCTCTTCCCCCCAAAACGATTCTGTTCAAATTTAGTCAAACATGTCACTCTTTGCTCAGAGTAAGGACTTACGAAGTCAACTCCTTCCAATGCCTTTCAGATGCTATTCAGTCAGTTACCTCATCTCTTTGCCAACTCCTCCTGGCTCACTCTCCTCCAGACACATCAGCATTCATACTGTCCCTGTAACACACAAGGTGTACTCCCGTCTCAGCTTTGTTGACTTGCCATTCCTTCTGCCCGGAAAGTGCTTCCTGGAAATACCCACAGGGCTTACTCCCACATCGCTTTCAATTTTCACTCAATTGTCTTCTTCTCATGAGGCCTTCCCAACCATGATATTTAAAATTGTTTTTACATTTTCACTCTTGTCATTCTCTAGCTCTCTTTTCTTTTGTATTTTCTCCATAGAACAACTTATCCCTATCTAACTTACTATGGGCTTGAATTTTAAATTGTTTACTGTCAACATCCCTTCATTAGACTATAAACTTCCTGAGGACAAGAATTTGTATTTGTTCGTTCCCTACTGTACTCCTAGAACTTAGAACCATGACATATTCAATAATTTTTTATTGAATTAATGGATGGATGGGTAGATGGATAGATGGATGGTTGGTTGGAAGGATGGATGGATGGATGGATAGATGGATGGATGGTTGGAAGGATGAATGGTTGGTTGGAAGGAAGGATGGATGAATGGGAAAACATCAAGGAGGAAGGCCTTGATCTAGAAAAAGAATAATGATTGAATTTGGACAGATTCAGACAAAGAGAAAGTGCACAGAGAAGGGCTCCAGTTAGGGGAAGCAGCATAAGAAAGAACTTAGGGTTCGAATTAAGCCTACTATGACTGGGGAGTCATAGGGAAATAAACTGTAGCAAATGTTCCTGGGAACACTGTGATATTAAATCTTGATGAGTGAGATGAATACTACACTTTGCTACACCTTAATTGCTACCATTGGAGGTTCAGAAGACATCCTGTGAGATAAGGCTTTTCAATTGCAATCTACCACCTTCCAGCATAAGGTTTCTCAAAGTGTATTCTTCTGACAGTGTTCATCGGGGTCATCTAAATGCTTGTTAACACGCCTTCTTTTCAGGGTCAAAGCCCAGACTAATACATCATAATTGAAAATGGAGCCTGGTAATGTACATTTTAAAAAACCCTCTAAGTAAAAATTAAGTAAACTAAGGCTTGTAAACTACTATGTTAGGGCCCAGAGCCTTAGGCCTAGTGTCCTGTTTTTCTGTGGTGCGGTAACCCCATTAACCAGGCCCAGAGTTGCTGGTAGTTATGATGGTGTTCATGTTTCTTTCTTGAGCCTCTCTCCATCTTCTCCTCTCTTTCATCTGTTCCTGGGGGCAGAGGACATAAGGTGGGATCTGATTGTAATAAATCTTCGGGTGAGATACTAATAAAGGGGGAAACAACTGAAATTTGCAGAATAAAACTATAACATGAGCACATCTGGGGACATTTTGATACTAAGGTATGCTTGGCACTAGAAGTGAGAGGGCTAGTGAGTCAGTCACTGAGTAACCCACTCAGACCAAATTTCTCCTTCAGTGCCTTAATCTGAGCAGAGTCTTCGAGGGTGTTTGGGGTGAGGGAGCTTATGCCTTCTGGCCTAACCATCCCACTCTGGTCCTGATCCTTTTGCTCACTTCACCCAGCCTGAAAACTCCTTGCAGCTATGCACTATTTAAGCACATCATAAGTGGAGACTTGGTATTCCAGAGTGTCTGGTATGCTTCCTTGCAAAAGGTGCACTAACTAGGCAGTTTTCTGGACACTGTGCTTCCAAGTGTGGCTGAATGTTCAGCTCACTGTAATCCAAGGCAAGGCAAGTGTTACAAAACTGAATATATAAATCTAGATAATATTTATATATTATCGGTATAGAGATGGTATTTTAATAGAAGATCACCAAGGGAATCAGTATAAATAAAGAAGAGACTACGAGCACTTCATGGTGGTCAGGAGTGGGGTCAGGAGTGGGGTAGACCCAGCACAAGAGGGTGAGAAGAAGCACTTGCTGATGTAGGAGGAAGCCAGGAAAGAGGAGTAGGCAATGCAGTCAAATGCTTTGAAACGTTAAGTAAGATTGGAAATTGCCCCTAAATTTAGTGGAGATTCTAGTAGAGTCTGGTGGAGAAGACATATGTATAAACAGCATGGTGTAAATAATTTAGTATTGTGTTTTATCGCAGAAATCTCTGAGAAAATTCCCTCTATTGACAGGACTCTGAATCGAAGTTTGTAGGCAGATTAGTAGTTCACCAGGAGGTTGAGTTGGGAGGGTTCAAAGTAAAGGAAAGAAGGTGTAGAGAACCCACGTTGAGACATATAGTCGCATGTTGGAAGCCCTAGGCATCTTGTGCCTGAGGAATGTGAAGTGTGTAGTCAAGCAGGGGCCAGGAGGCAGGAGGTGGAGATGGAGAGTCAGACAGAGGCCAGCTCAGAAGCTGTCTTCTGTGCTGAGCTAAGGAGTTTGACTTGATTGTGTAAGCCATGGGAAGTTATGAAGAGATTTCGAGTGTGTAATGTGGTCATATTTTTGTTTTAGTTTATCATTCAGGTGGCACTGTGGAGGGCATATGTGTGGAGGTAGAAGCTGGAAGAGGGAGTCCAGGTGGAAGACCATTGCCATAGACCTGATGACCGAGGGCTATGAGCAGGGACAGAGGAGAGAGGAGAGATAGGAGAAGTAGTTAGGTGAAAAACTGACAGGCATTAGTAGTTTTACTTTTGATGTGTAATTTTATATTTTAATGTGGGGGAGGTGGCATAAGGGAATCTGGTAGGTAGGTTTTCCAGTGTGGTAGTGGTGTCACTAATTAGTCACCTTTGGCCATGAAAATGCTGCAAAACAACCCCCAAATGTCGATGGTTAAACAGTAAACATTTATTTCTCACTTCTGCACCTGCAGGACTGCAAGTCAGCTTTGGTGGCTGTGCTCCGGATCACAGGTCAGATTCTAGGCAACTTCATGTATTTTTTCATTTCAGGACCGATGCCTATGGATTCAGCTTCTGCCTAATGTGTGCAGTCCTCCTGGTGGCTAGAGAAGCAAGTGGAAACATGCTGTACCTCTCGAAGGCTCTGATTAGGATTGAGAGGAAGCCTTAGGAAGGATTTCCTAGGAAGTAAGAAAGAAAGAAATTCAATAATTTCACATATATGGGGAGGTATACTTCCTCACTGTGAGGTCACTTGGCAAAGGGCATGAGCTTAATCTTATTATAGAGTAGAGGACTCCAGAATCTACCACACCAGCTAACAGAATGTGTATGCACTGTAAAGATATAATGTGTTCAATTTTAGGCATATTCATTCTAGGTATCTCTAGAATGCCTAGAGATGTTCTAGATGGACATACAGACAATTAAATAGTGGAACCAAGAGAAATATCAGAGTTGGACTTAAGAACTTGTTGGTCATTGAATGTAAGTAATAAATAAAACCATAGAAATGACAGGATTTCCTAGTTAGAGTAAAATGAGAAAAAGAGAGTTACTGATGAAGCCCTGAGCAGCACTAATGTTCTTTGTATGAAGATGAGTCAATAGAAAACCTGAGAAAGAACAGTTAAAGGGTTAGTTGGAAAACGTAGAGGGATTAGCCGAACTGAAAATAGAAGAGAGGTCCAAGGAGGAGGAAGTGGAAATGAGTGGTCCGGTGGCTTTCAGACTTAAGTTGGCCTTGATGGAGAACTAATATGAAGAAGGTGATTTTATCTAACCATCCTTTCAAAACAAAATTTCAGATTGCTGCCCACAGAATCACTGTGGATAGAGTGGAATAATGTAAATAAAGCCCAGGGTGTGCTTCCTGACATGTGCCTGGCACTCAGTAAATGGTAGTCATTTCATCCTATTGAAAATTGGGGAACATTGAGAAATTACCACGAGCTTAATACAAAATGTGATGTTATACCATTTTGGCTTTGAATTTTATCAAAAGCATTTTATGGTTAGAGCCAGAAAAGAAAGAAAAATGTAATGTTATGTGACTTTTATGGTATAACCCTTGAAATTAACTGGAGCGAAATTTTGGGGATAGTTGTTTTCATTAGGTTAATGTTAAAAAGGGAAATTGAGAGGGTTGTCACATCTTTGTGGTATCTGTTATTTAAAAGATGTCTAATCCCAAGCATTCTTATCAATCTGCTATTTGGTTTGAAGTGGCCATTTGTTCCCTGCCTATATAAATCATCTTGTTTTAAGGTTCTGTCTTCAGGTTGCCAAATCAGGATAAAAGCTGGAAAAGCACGCGTGTTTCAAACTACCCAGGTACTGTAGGTTATGGAGATGAAATGTGCATTTGCAGACGTGCCTTCACTTTTCAGATAACCACAGAGCTTGTCCGCCTTTGTCCTCATAGTTTCTTCCATCCCCACGTGGTTCAGAGTCCCAGTGTGCTTTTTGGCTGAAAGCGTATACTATATTTCGCTTTGGTAACAGAACAGTGGTTGTCAAGTTCTTTGTTTTTAAATATTCTGCTTTAGGGGTGTCAGTTAATAATCCCTGGGGAGACCACCATGAAGACTTTCTGTAATCAGATTATAATACAAAGGTTTGCTTATTCACAATATTTAAAAAGTTTTTAATTGTGATTTCTGAGCAATGATCCCAATCTTCCCATCTTTTACATTCAACTGCCTTTTTAATGCTGACTTTCTTCAATTTTTCTGATTGTGTTCATTCTCTTTTTAAAGTTTGTGAGCATAATTGAAACTGCCCTTACCTTTGAGAACCCTCTGTCCTCACATAGCAGAATAAATGAAATATGGATACAAAGACTGAGCGTATAAATTACCTCTAAAAAAGAAAATGCCTTCAACATAAAGCTTTTTGATTCCCCTTTACTTTTTTTTATTCCCGAGCTTGACGGCTATCTTTTCTCTCTAGTCCAGTGATCTTGTTATTAAAGCATTCCTGTAAAGGTAATTTAGCACACATACCTTATAGTTATTAACCAAGTTCTACGTTCAAATACCAAATCACTTTGCAGATGATACTTCCTTCTTCCCACTAGCAAAATAGCTTGGGGTGTGGAGGGGCCAGGGGCTTTCTTAGTTGTCCTGAGTGACATATAAGAATTCTGCAAGAGTAGTGAAAATGGCTTTGGGTTTCTTAAAGAAGTATTCATAAATAAGTATGCCACTCTGAGTGTAGATTTTCATAAACTAATGACATTAAAAACATTTGCAAAATGATTTAAATGAAAAAATGATATAATTAATACAATTTTAGGTCAACCCTTGACCTAAAAGAAAGGTTATGAGGGTGGAAAGGAGAAGCAATGCACAAAAAAGGCCTTGGTGCAAAACCACAAGCGCAGTTCTCTTAAAATCTTTGAAATGCACTGAACACAATATCTTTTTTAATTACAGTATCTTCAAGAATGATAATGCAGTGTACAATTGTTATTTGTGAAGTAAGTTTTTAAAGCCAGGGATGACTTAACGTTCAATCATACAAAAATAGAATAAAGGAATTTTAGAATTGGAAAGCACTTTGGCCATCATCTAACTCTACTTCCTTGTTATACAAGTAGATATGACAGATCCCAGGCCAGGGGAGCCTTACGGCACTGGCCCAAGGTCATAAACATGCAAGGTTTTGCTAAGGTCAGGGCAGTAGGACAGTCCATGCTTTGCAAGGTTTTTTAAATTTTTTTGGTCACTATTAGGGAAAAATAGATACAATGGAGTACTATATGTACAAAGTGGCACAGTTTGGCCTGAAGCTTAAGTAAGACCACAGCTGGGTGATTTATAACCACAGTTTTCTGCTTTTAGTTAGATTTTAGGTAAAAGATAGTGATATTCATGTATGTTAAGACAGGGCCATCCCTGAGCTAAGCTTGCTCTTTTTCTCTTCTTTTCAGCCCCAAGGTAATTCATACTTCTAACTTATGCCCTCCTTCTCCCCTTCAAAAAAAGAGACTCACACAAATGAACCAAAGCAAATCAACCAAAACAGCTAATTACTGTTAACAGAATTATCAGTTTATTTCAGTTGGAGTCTAATTTTAATTTGTTCTGGTTTTCAGGAAAATTATTTCATAAAACCATTTCCAGGCCAATTCCTTTACATTCTTTTAAAAATATATTTTCTGGAGAGAAATATAGTATTGCTTTATACGATTCATTTCAGAACAGATCAGGTAGCCTTCAGGAAAAGCACTATTCTCCTTAAGGATAATCACACTTTTGTTCTCTCCCAACAGTAAGGCTGATCGCAGATGTGTTCTAAGAGTGCATTTTAGAGTGGGGCGATGCTTTAAACAGAAGCGTGTGTGAAACTCATATCCGTATTGGTTTTCGTTCTTTTTAAAGCAAATGATAGGAAAGAAGGAGGGTAACTGAGCCATCCTGGTCTTCCCATCCCCCCAATATTATGTCATTAAAATTAGATTTAGCAGGAAAATGGTTAAGTTTCTTTATGTGACTTGGCTTAGTGTCCTTTTCTGATTGACTACTACAGGAAATGAAGACTCCTGAAAAAATACAAAAAAAAAAAAAGACATTCTGCTGCTGTTTTATATCCTAGGCCAGGTGTCTCCCAGGATCCAGTAAGAAGAGTTGCGTGTCTGGGCAGAAGGTCTCAGGTCATTACCATAAAAAGCTCTTAGGCACCCTGTGTCATAGAACAAAGTATCAGACCAGTTCCCATTACCAGGTGCCTGTGGTGCTTTTCTTAAATAATCAGTCCCATTCAGGCAGAGATTTTAAGGTCCTTGATTGTCTTTCTGTTTCACAAGCAGTAATTTTTTAAGGCTAAATGGCACTAGAGGTAGAGCATTTTTGAAGTCAGATTTAGAAAAGAACTTGGTATATCCCAAAGCTGGCCTGATTCTTTCTCGTTTTTCCCAAAGGCCTGATGCAAGGTCAGACCTGATAGAATGCACTTGGGCATCTGGGTCGAGGCAGGCAGTGTTGAGTCCAGCTCCCCTCTTCAGCCTGAGATGGCCTGGGAGCTCATAAAAGTGTAGATCAATGTTAGGGTGGCCTCCTGCACCCTAGGGGGTGAAAGCAGACAGAGCTTGCCTTGCCTTACTTTGAACCTTCAGCCTCAGATAGGAGTGCCCTGAGACATTTGTATTTCTTCTTCATATATTTTAAGAGCATGAAAAACCCGGTAAATGAAGAGATCCAAGATACCATTGCAAGTATGCTATATATAACTGTGTCTTTTTTCTGA
Source organism: Carollia perspicillata (assembly GCA_004027735.1). Lineage (NCBI taxonomy): Eukaryota > Metazoa > Chordata > Mammalia > Chiroptera > Phyllostomidae > Carollia > Carollia perspicillata. The sequence continues at coordinate 11,980 of PVKM010028668.1, forward strand.
AGTGCGTTCATTTTTTGGAGTCCCAATTAGAAAATGTGCTTTGTGTCCTTACTCTGCATATGCCCCAGTGAATTCCAAGGGGTCATGGCGGTGAAGCACAACTCTGAGAAGAGCTTGCTCTTTAAAGAGCTGTTTTTAACTGGAAGGGAGAGTATGGGCCTCAAAGTGCCTGGCAGCTAGGTCCTACAGAGGGAATCTAAATTGGAGGTGTGGTTCTAGGGGAAGGTCTCCGTGGGGCTTCGCTGTTTGCTCCAGAAAAGGGTGATTCTACTAATAGTTACTGTTATGCTGGGGCTGGTAGGTTACCAGGGTTCCCCAAGGGAACTCAACCAGTAGTCCCCAGGACCTGTTGTGTGGCGCATATATTGCGTCTAGGGCTTGCACTGATGGGAATGGAAACTGGAAACTGTAGAGAGATGTCATAGCCACGTTGGGAGAAAGGACTCCATAAAACCCCTTAAAAATCATGATTCTATTTTGATGCCACCTATTTGGGCTCCTGAGATACATTTCAACCCAACTACAGAATAATATCAGATTTCATCCTGCAAAGTGTACATCATTCCAGACCAGGCTCTGGTGAAGAGCAGTCTTACAGTAGTCACAGGCGAGGTTGGGGGGTGAGGGCAGTTGGAGAAACACGTCCCCAGACCAGCTGGAACTGTGGACAGAGTGTGAGCACGCTGAGGAGGCGCTGGCCTCCCGCTCGCTCCAGCCGGAAGGGTCTGGTTCCGGGATCTCGCCGGAGAGCGGCGGGCTGTGTGCTGGAGAGGACAAAGGGGAGAAGAAAGGGAATCGCAGGGATGAGGATGAGCCCGATTACAGAGATGGAGAAATTCAGAAATCCTGAGAGAGACGCGCAGAGATAGACGCCGAAGGCAGTCCTGGAGTTCAAGAAAGACAGAGAAAGAAGGTAGAAAATATGCTCAGAGATAAAAACAGCAAGGGAGAGATTGAGAAAGACAGAGACAGACAGCAGAGAGACCAAGACTGGGAGACGATGGTTGAGTAGGAGGTGTCAGGAGAGAGAAAGGTGGCAAAGTATCCCCCTGCATAGTCCCTCCACCAGCGTGTCACCCCACCCCACCCTATTCCTCCTCTTGCTCTGCCCAGCCCGCGGAGAGGCGTCAATCCACAAGGTCGCCCAGTCCTCTCGTCTGTTGCGCGCTGAATGGCTGGCGGTCCGCAGCGCCTCCGCCTGGGGCCGGGTAGCCACAGGTCCGCGGCGCCCTGCGTCGGTGCCGGAGGCCGGCGAGGGAGACTTGCACTGCGCTGCGCCCATCGCCGCCTTACGCACCGCCGTCCTCCGCTCCCCGCTACTCCTCCGGCGGTGGCAGTCCCTTACTCACCGCCCCCCGGGGAGGGGGCGCTGTGGCCACTGGAGACACCACAGAAGCCAGTTCTCCCTGCGGGTCAGGCCCGCTGAGAGCCTGGGAGTGGGATCTATTTACACGAGGTACCAATTAATCTCTGAGGCATCCTTTACCCACGTGCGGATGTGATCGCCGGTCTCGGGTAGTAGGCGCGCGGAACCGCGGACCTACAAACCAAGCTCCACTGGGGCTGCGCCCCGAATCACGGCACACTCAGGAGCGTCCCTCAGTGGCTGGGCAGGACCACAGCCCGCACCTGCGACTCTGCTCCAGAGTAGCTCCAGAGCTTCGCAGTGTCGTGCCTACGTACAGGTACAGCGGCTCCCTGCGTCAGGAGCCTCCAGGTCCTGCCACCCTACCCCTCTTTCAGAAATTCAGTCTGCTTGCGACTGCCGTGTGGCTTTTTTCTGCGGAAAGGCCAGTGTCTTATCTCTCAAGTTCAAGTTCCGAAGACTTGCCCAGACTCCTCCCCTTAAGTCATTTCTACGATCCCTCGGCAGCCTCGGGAAGCTGACAGCCTTGGACTGCTCGTCCCAGAGCCAGCGCGGGCATCTCAGTCGGTCCAGCGCTGTATCTCAGCGCATTCGCCTCTCTCCTTGCCTCTTCCTCCCTCCCTTCCTCTGTGTCTTCCTATACTACCCGCTTCCTCTCTTGCCTCTTAAGTTTCCTGCGCCGTGAATTCAGTTGTGCCAAGCCTCAGGTCTGGTGGAACCGATCCTGAGCACGACCGGGGCACTGGGACGCCGACTCCGCCGAGGCAGGACGCGGCAACGGGACTGGTCCGCGCCGGAGCATGGAGACCAAGAGCCAGGGAGGGCATGTTCGGGGCGCCGGAGACGCCAGGCCCTAGTAGCTCCTCCATGGAGCCTGCCCAGAGCGGTCCCTGCTCACCGGATTCGCCCCCAGTCCAGTGCGGTACGTACTCTTAGTCTCCACAGTCCCGGACGGGATACCTTCGGGCGGGGTGGCGGGGCACTGGGAGGGGGCGGCGGGGAGGGTCCGTGGTTGGCGGACAGAGTGCTAGTAGATGGGCGACTCTCACAGACCCGGGCAGACTTCCACTCTAGAAGTTAGCACTGGCTGGCTGTGCCCCTTGGCTCGAATAAAAGTAGTGGGTGTGTGTATCTCTGTAGGTGCAGGGCACTCAAAAGGGTAAACTGAGCCTGGCTATCCTGTCTGCAGATTTTACACTCCCTTTCCCCACCCCCACTCCACCGATTGTGTGGAGATACCCAGCACCGAATCTTGGTCCGCTCTATCTACCTTTCCTCTTCCTGCGCCCGCCTCGCTCAGTCTCCTTCGCTTGCTCTCCCTCTCGCTTTTTCTCTCCATCTCTCTCTACTGGTGTGTACGTGTGTGAGCACTGCCAGGGCTGGCAAAGAACCAGCCGCCGCGTTTAGTCCGAGCCGCCCCGCCATCAAACATTAGGGCAGGTCTCGCTGCCAGAGACGCTTGGGCTCCGAACCAGCCTGCACGCGGCTCTGTGCCCCGCCACCTCCTGTGCCCACAGCCGGGAGCTCGCACCCGAGGAGCACAGGGCGCAAGGAGCCCTTCCTCTTCCCAACCTCCTGCCCGCCTGCCTGCGGACCTAGCGCTCGCTGGTTTCAGGCTCTGGATTTACTCGCTTTTCAATTTTTTCTTTCCCCGCCTCCGTGTTTTTTTTTTTTTGGTTCACCCCTCCCCACCACGACCCCCATTCCCCGCTTGGTCGCCAAGCCTAACCTTGCCCGCGTGGTCATGGGATGTCTAATTTCATTTGTATCTAGGCTGCTGAGAGCGCTCCTTGCTCTGTAAAGTGGATGTCAGGTGGATCTATGTTTTTGAAGGAACAAAGACTCAGCGAAGGCACCACCGAGGAAGTTTGAGACGCGGGAGGATGCAGGCTGCGTGCTGGTGCGTGGTTCTCCTCCTGCAGCCCACAGTCTACTTGGTAAGTCGCCGCTGGTCCCGCTCTCCCACCCCCCGCAATCCCACCTTGACCGCGAGGCCCGGCAACTGGGGGCGCGCGGGAGGAGGGGGGGACCGTCAGTTCAGCGAGAGCAGCGTTCCTAAAGACTGTGTTGGAGCAACTTTGGCATGCTGGTCTCCGGATTCGTGCGAGATTTCCCGGGGATCCCATCCCCATTTCCTTCTCCATTCCCCCCTCTCCTGCGCGTGATTCGGAACAGCGCCTTAGGGCACCCTAAACACCCAGAAACCGAGGAGACAGTGGGACAGGGTGCCTTATTACAGGAGAGGGCCGAGAGAAGGGGTGGGAGGCATGGACTCTCACTGATTCATCAACAGAGTTTTAAAAAAAGGAAAGCGGTGGAGAGTGGGGAACTCGAACCTGCTCTGTGACTTGCAAAGTCAAGCCACCCAATCACCGCCCCCACTCAGTTTGGAGATGTGCAAATAAAAATGTGCAGGTAACTTTGTTTGACTTGTAGGGTTGAGACAGGACAAATTTAACGGCGAGTTAGCATCACCAGCAGATCAGACAGAGTTAGGTCAGAGATACTCGGGCAAACATGTAGCAGCTCCCTCTTTTCATAACTCACCTTTTCACCAAATAACCAAACCCAACCCCCAGTTCCAGGGCCAAGACCCATACTAGGGAATGGCAGACGTTGTCAGGGGGAGAATTTTAGCTAAAGCCGTCGTCCCAGTTCTCCCAGAGCTGTTTCCGGGGGACTGGACTTTGTACACTGTTGCGAGGGCGGGGTGGCGAGAAGCGCTTTATTGTGGTGGCTGTGGATTGGTAGCTGTGGGCACCGCGCAGAACTGAGACGCAGAGTGCAATTTCTCGGTCTAGCTTCAGGGAGGGCCAGTCGCACTCACATCCTGCTGGTGAAGTTGCGCTCGGTGCACTGACCCCCATTTGCCCGTCTGTGGGCCACAGGAGTGCACTGAGGGCTCAATGTGTTCTACTTACGGGCTAGGAGTGCTGGAGCGGCTTGAGATCTCTGATGGGGCTGGATAAATGGGATGGAGGGTGATGCTGTTCCGTAATCCCAAGAGCTTCAGAACCCACAAGTCTGGGAGCAAAGGAGTTGCCATCCCTGCAATTGAGAACATTTCCCAGCCATTGCCCTGATGCATATGACAGCAGAGCTGCTAGTTGTGTGGACTCTGTGTAAATGAGTGTGTAAGTATACGTTCTGTGAATATGTGAGGGTGTGTGCATTTAATGGGTGTCCCCTTCAATCCAAGAACCCTGAATGTTGCCGGTCTTCGCACTTTTATCGCCTGACCGTGGCAGCTGTGGACGCCAGAGGGCGCTGCGCGTCAGTGTCCTCGCCTACAGGACACCTTGGGGTAAACAGGTGAAAGCCGGGGCAGCCAATCCAAAAGAACAGCCTTTCTGACTGTCACCGGAGTCTGTGCCTGCTCTGGCTGGAACGCAGACAGAATGCAAAAAGTGTCCTTCCCACTTCCCATCTTCAATCGTTCTTGCCCCGACCTGTGTCCAGGAAACCCACTGACATTGACAGCCCAGAGACTGAGGGCAGAAAGTTTGGCCAGAGGAAATACAGAAATTATGTATTGAAAGAAAGGGGAGGGATCACAAAGTGAAAGCTCCAGAGGGGAAACATTAACCATTCCCTCGATCGTGGAAACGCTCTTGCCTCTCTCCTCTGCGTACCTTTACGCACGACCTGAACCTCAGGACCGTTCTAACGCCCTGGACTGTGCTCACACACAGAGAAAGACACACGGCAAAGGCTCGCGCTGCGGTTCAGTTTATTGCTTGGGGCAAGTATTTCAATATTCTGGAAAATAATCTATCAAAGGCAGAAGTGAAATCAATACGTTGCGTTAAATTTTAAATGTGTTTGTTGGCAGTTAAACCGTTTTCCACTCATTACAACCACAGTGCTGGATTTATTCTAACGCGCTGCGTTCTCAACAACAAGCGCATTAATTCTCCTTTAATTGTAAACTGGGAGCATTTGAAAACCGTTCAGTGTGCAAATTATGCTGATTCAATTACCGTTTAGTTACAGACTTCATTACCTGAATGCCTTTTGGCAATACGGAAAAAGGAGACAATTTTTCCAGTTTCACTCAAAACAATACCAAATGTGAACAATAAAATAGAGAAGGCGATTTGCAAGTTCATTCTTTCCTTTATGATCTTAAATTGCTTTGTGTGTTGGGGATTAGAATCCACACCCACCACGAAGACAAAAGACTGGTGGCTCTGACCCAGGGCAGCATTTCCAGGGATTGTCACCCCAGGGTTATTTGCCAGTGGGATCCTGAGCTGTCTCCTTGGAAGAGCTGGAAGCTGAATTTTATCATGGAAATGAAATTAAATGGGTGAATTGGGCAGTGAGGACAGTTTGGTTTTAGGCAACTAACGAAGTGAAGAGCCCTGATTAAAGCTCCAGGGCAACAAGACTGTCCAAGAAGTGGCCAAAGCGTCTCTCTCCATCTATTTCACTAAACATCAGATACAGTAACTGAATTGAACATTTACTGGTAGCTTCACCCTGGAACATCCAGACCTCTGCCAGCAACTGCAATAGGTGCATTCACATTGTCAGGGGCCGATTCAGGTTATGCTTTAAGAGGAAGGAGTGGCAAATCATCACAGTATTTTATTTTGCCCCCCCCCATTTGAATTGACATAAGCAAGGGAGGAGTTGAAGGAGTAATTTTTTGTGTGTGTTTGTGAGCTCACACCACAAGTTTGGTGACAGGGGTTGCCTCCTAGCTGATGCCACAGCACGCCTTTCCCTTTAAGGTCCTGGAATCCCAGTTATGTTTTCCAGGGAGTGCTCACCACATTATATGCAGGGAGCGAGATTTATTTAGGTACCCCC
>PVKM010028669.1:0-18158 GCA_004027735.1 Carollia perspicillata
GGTGGAACAGGGCCAGCAGAAATGAGAGGTGGGGCCCTGGATGGTATAGCTCAGTAGATTGAGCGTGGGCTGTGAACCAAAGGGTCGCCAGTTAGATTCCCAGTCGGGGCACATGCCTGGGTTACAGGCCAAGTCCCCCAGTGGGGACCATGTGAGAGGCCACCACCACACATTGATGTTTCTCTCCCTTTCTCCCTCCCTTCCTCTCTCTCTCTAAAAATAAATAAATAAAAATAAAAATAAAAAGAAATGAGAGGTGGGATGCGAGGGCTTGGGCTGGTATAGGCATAGATCTTTCCACCCAATGAGGGGTTCAATGTCAGGTCTCGGGCTTGGGTTCCATATTGCATAGTGACTGGTATGCCAACTAGAGTAGGTACAGAGAGATGCTTCCATGTGATGGAACTTCTGCTTGGAGAACAATAGGTGAAAATAAAGCTCCCGTGAAATTGCCCAAGAAATCCTAGGTCGCTCTCGGTGGGTTTGAGGTAGGAGTTGGCAGATTTGTTCTGCCTTTGCTTGTCTGTGAACAAAAATCAGATGAGTCAAAAATACAGGTATTCCTTGGGCCCCAGGGGTCTAAGGAGGCAGTATTTCCACTTTGTGCCTTCTCTTCTCCTTGAAGAGTAGGCATGGTTTGGCTGAGTCGTCGCCCTGGAATGCTGGACTTGAAGAAAACTCAAAAGGCACCTTTGCATTCAGTAGTTTCTCCCCAGTAGGCCCCACACCCTTTTCCCTGTGTTGTCAATGGGACTGATGAGGCGGCAGAAAACACAGCTGTCGAGAAGAACCCAGATACATTCTGCAGCAGTGACCAACCCAACAAAAGGACTCCCCTCCTATCTCCAGAGTCCCTCTCCAGCCACAGAACGTGCAGCAAAGGGACGCCCATTCCTATCATGTAAGAGACACATCTGGCTGCCTGAGGGCACCAAAAACCGTCAACCTCCACATACAGCATTTCAGTCGGATCAGTGGCTGAACCACAAGAAGCAGTTGAGGAGTTAGTTGAAGGGGTTAATACATGAAGGTTTAGGAAGCTGAGATTTTTTTTAAAAGAAACGTTTGATTGGTCACCAAGTCACAAGTTCTTATGGTTTTGAAGCCTTGACACACCCAGGGGACACACACACACACAAGCATCTCTCCCATTCAGTGTTCCCAGAGGGGAATTGGAGAACTGTTATGCATCGATTCCTGACACCCCCTTAGCGAGGAAATCAGACATCTAGAGACATCAAACAAAAACAGGAAAGTGCCCGGGTATCTTGGAGTCTGGGATTTTAGTTCAAAAGTGATATATCAATCAAATAAGTGTATATAAAGTAGAAGAAATTTGCTTTTTTGTTTTGTTTCCTTATTTCAGTCAATGGTTAGGAGGTGCTACTTTGTACAGGGTATTCTTCTAGATGCTGAAGGAGAATAAGGTGAATTCGACCCACCCGTGGGCCCGGAGAGCTTTCCCTTGGTGGTGGCATGAGGTGGGGCGGGGCAAAGGACGAGGGAGAAAAGCAGTGACTTTCTGTGCCCAGGGATGGCCTGCGAATGGAGCTGCTCAGACCTGCTGCGCTGGGTCTGGCTGGGCGGGGCCTGCCCCTTTGCCGTCCGGCCACTTGACCAGCGGCTGTGGTTCCATATTCTGCCTTAAGCTTCCTTCAGGAGCCTAATGGGTGTGTCCTCCCAGACCCTGTGTTCCCTGGGCAGCCCAGTGTGCCCCCCACGACCGACCAAGTGTCCCCTCTTGGAACATGGCCATTTGGATCCCCAACTAGCTTTCCTCCTGGGTTTTAACCACAAAAGTCCTCGTGTTAAGCGTCTCTAGTTCCTTATTTTCGAAGTTCGCTGCCCGCCTCTCCATTTCAAAAGGAAATGACTAATCACGGACCGGGAAATGATTAACTGGGCGTTGAGGAAGGAGAAACATGCTGTATCAGATTCCAGGACACCTGGTGTGTTTCCAGACGGATTACAAGTTCAGGCCCATTTCTGTTAGAGCAAGCTAGGGAGAAGAAAAGAAAAACAAATCACTTTATGTTAGTCTAGCATCAGGGCTTTAATGGACAAACAATGTTAGTGCATTTAGTGTATTTTCATGGGCAGTTAATAGATTGCTTTGAAAAGTCATCTGAATTTAGCAGTGAGAAAAAGATACTCTCAAAGGGCATGTGAAGGATATGTCTGCTAATTTATGCAGAGACCACCTCTAGGAAGCTGTGAGGCCCCAGCGGCTGCCCCATTCGGAGGAACCAGGCGCCCGGGAAACAGGCCCCGGGCATGCGGAGGTTTTCCTGCTCTATCCAGTTTGACCCTTTGGAGTTTTGCGCCATGGATTACCTACTCTGAAAGGAGTAATTTTAAAATTATATATAAAGAGTTGCATCATTAGTGCTCATTTTGTTTTTGGTTATGAAGCCACTCCCCCTGCCCCTTTTCCTGTAACGTAAGAAATCCACCCAAGGCCCGAGGAAAACGACGGATTCAACTTTTCCTGACAGGAGAGACAAAGTCAGAAAATTATGCCTGGTGGGTAGAACGAAGAATTCTGGCAAGAAACGAGGTGCTGACAGACGGAGACACGCACGCCTCACAGAACTTGGACCGTCCACCAAGACGGAGGTGGAGCAGAGAGCTACATGTGCTTCTTCCTTCTCACAGTCAACACCTTCCGTGAAAGTCCTTTCGGTCATTGCATGCAGTTTTTGTCCTTTTCCAACTAACCGAGGAGTTTGCCCCCCCTCACTCCATTTCTTTTGAGGAGACTGACAAAGCTCCAGCATCCCACTTTGGGAAGGAACGCAGTACTGTCAGGGTGTGCATTCCACTGCGTGATGCTTCCCCGTGCCCTGGAAATGACCCGTGAATGCCACTGTGCCAGAAAACATGAGCTCCCACGACACGACAGGAATGACAGGACCATCGGCAGCCAGACGGCTGGCACCGCACATGGAAGATATCAGCCCGAGGAGGGTGCATTCCTGTTGGACCACTTGGCAGAAGTGTGCCAGTTCATGTACTCAGTCACAGCCAGATGCTGTTTTTCCTGTGCCTTTTGACCTCTTCCAGAAGGTGTCACATGCCACCAGTGACACACCTTGGACATCAGCACGGTGTCCTGACTTAAAGGGATAACAAGGTGGGCATCACAGAGCCCTAGAAGCTCTGGGATTGCATCGTGCACAGAAAAAGCATCTGTCGTGAGGAGGGTCCACAGGGGCCACTATTGACTGATGGCATGTGCGTATGGGGAGGAGGCATAGCTTACAAAACAGGTGTAGCCTCTTATTTCTCATTTCCTCAAATCCCAATTTTTAAATTAGCTAATGGTAAAAGAAGCTCTAGAATACTAAAAAGCTGGCTGTGAGATTCCACGAGGTTGGCCTGGGCAGGGGTCTGAGGTAGCCTTGGTCTCCACGAAAGGCAATGGGAAGTAGAGGAGTCTCCGCTTCCTTCTGGCTAAAGAGATTAGGGGAGGTCCCAGGAAGAGGGGGCGTGCCTTGGTCCCTTTGTTGAGTGAACCCCCAAATCAGTGGGGGCCCATTGGGCCAAGCAGAGACCACCTCTGTGACAAAGCTGAATACTGCCACCCCGTCCTTTCTTCGCCCCTCACAGAACAGTCAGATCTACCGAAGCAGGTGGTCTCGTGACAAGGTGGCCTGCAGCCCTGTCTGGAATCGACTGTGTGAGCTGCATTGTCTTTCCCAGTAAGAGTAGAAGATGTCGGCGGTGCTGCTCGGGTTTGGCTGGAGAGAAAAGAGAGGAATAGATGGAAAGATGTACCCGCAGTTATTCAGTTGTGTCGTGTTAACTCATCCTGCCCCCCCCCATGATTAAGTGAACTTCGGGGGGGTAGGGGCTGGGTTGTTTGAGCCCCAGACTCACCCCTGGCCTACAGCGAGTGCTCAGTAAGTTTCCCTCCAGGGGATGAAGGGCTTTCCCAGAATGGAGTTTTTCGAGACAGCTGCTGATTCTCTGCAGTCTTGAAGTCGGTCTATTCTCAGCGTCCTAACAGACGACAAGTCCTGACTACAGTCATCGTTAGTGTAGGTTGCTATACAGTTTGCTTCACAGTTTTGAAGCTCCAGTAAAAATTCCCTTACACTTGACAGGCTGCCTCCCCATGCTGATGTTATGTTCAGCCTCGTTGATTGGGTTCTGGGCCAATCTTGCCCCTCCGATATGCTTTGTTCATCCCTGTTAGGTCTGGGAGTTAAGCTAAACATTTGTGGAGAAGGTTCAGTTGCTTTTCCTGGTCCAGGCTGACGGCTGAGCACACAGCGCCCTCTTGTGTCTTCTCTCGATTTGACAACACGGTTTTCAACGTGGGCGAGAAGCCCAGCCCAGTGAAGCTGTTCACAGCTCTTAGGCAGAAAGACCTCTGTGCTAAAGGGAAAGGAGAACAAACAGGCTAATTTGCTCAGAATGTCCCAAATAGTCCAGAATGTTGCGAAGATGATACTAGCTATTCAATCCAGAGTTTCAAAAATTAAAAACAAATCAGGCACGATAAAACCCAAATTCAACAACTCACAGAAAATCCTCTGCCTTCTAAAGGAAATGGGCATTTTCCATAAACTGAAATGGAGACCATGAAAAAGAAGCATGAAGATGTACCAGCAGCCTTTTCATATTCAATGTATTGCTCTTTGAATCTCTTCTCATGTCCTTTTTTGTGTGTTGTCCATCCACACCACACACACTCACTCGCACACACCCAAGCCATGTGAGAATATAAACACACCTGTCTGCCGGGTGTGCACTCTCAGGCCCACGTAGGACTGCCCGTCCTGCTCACACAGCTTCTCCTGGAGAGAGAAGGACCTCGGATCTCCTACCCCAGCCAGTGCTCTGCCCTCCATCCCTTTAAGCAGCTGCGAGGTGCGTTTCCGGCACAGCCCAGCAAGCACCTGAATCTGAGATCCTCTTATTCACTGGCCCAGGTATGGCCTGGGCGAGAGGGCTGGCCCCAGCCTCTATCCTATTGGTTTTTAAATAAACAGACTAGAATAAAAGACACTTTGCCCATTGACATTATAAAAATCATCCTGACACTCTGTTACATGTTGTCCTGGGTAACACATCACAAATAAAGAATGAGAAAGACACGCTTTGCCGTGTGGAAACATGTTCCATGGCCCGGCCTTCATACAGGGGCACCTGGCCTTCAGAAAACCAGCTGGGGCCCTGGCTGTGATGTCAGCTGGGCCGCAGCTGCACGCTGCACACACTGACGCCCTTACGCAGCAGCCCTGGCGAAACACCTGCTCCGCAGAGGAGCCTGCGTGCTCCGACTGTGCCTGGTTTTCCTTAAAGATTTTATTGATTTCCTTAGACAGAGGGGAAGGGAGGAAGGAAGGGAGGAAGCAAGAGAGGCAGAGAAACACCAATGTATGAGAGATACATCGATCGGTTGCTTCTTGCGCGCCCCAACTGGGGGCCTGGCCTGCCACCCAGGCATGTGCCCTGACAGAGAATCAAACCAGTGACCTTTCCAGTTCACAGGCCAGCACTCAGTCCACCGGGTAACACCAGCCAGGGCCAGACTGTGGCTTCAACACCCCACGTTGGTCACTGCTCAGCAAACCTAAGAAGCAAGTGAGGTTTGGGCGTTCCTCTCCCCTGTTTCAGACTCCCACTTGGTCGGTACTAGGCCCCTCCATGCTGACCCCTGTGCCTTCTCCATCCTCTGTCCTTTGAGCTGCACCCGGTTTTTAATGGGGGTAGACACGCCATTAGCGATCAGCAGGCAGGGAGACATTTGGGGTAGCATACCATTCCTGATGTCCCCTTAAGCACACTTTCCATCTCTGTCATCTCTGTGAAAGGAGGCCTCTTTCTTTCTTATTTTCCCAACCCCAATCTCGCTGAGCAAGGGACACTCGGCCCAGTAGCAGAAACAACCTGACTTTGCTTCGAGGGCTCGGCCCCAGTCCTGACTTCTGTGTCACCAGCACAGCTGTCGTGATCTGCTCTGAGCGAAACGACACTGTGGCTTTCTTTCTGACGGTGGAGTCCACTGGGGTTGAGAGCAGGGCTCTCTGGTTCACGATTTACCGCTGTCGAAGAGGTTAAACACAGAACAACTCTGTCGCCATCTCCCGGCCAGCTCCCGAGGTACAGGATGCCCAGGTGGATAAGTGATTAGCATTTCAACCTGATTCCTGAGGACATTTTCCCTTTACTCAGGCCTTCGAGGGGCTTTGTTGGGTGGAGAGTCCAAGAGAAGCCCCGTACGACAGGCCACCACTTACCGTCTTGCTCCAGCCCCTCACACCATCCGAACGGTCTTGCCCAGTGTCCATGTTGCTAAACCCAGTACACGGGGTTCCGTCCTCCTCACCCCCAGCTCTTAGCATGACCTGCCTTCTCAGAGTTGCTCACTCTCCCCTGAAATGTTCTCTTTCCTTGGCCCACACGGCACACACCCCTGGTTTTCCTCTCCTTCCGGGGCTCCAGTGGGGGCCCCTCCTCTTTGGTCCTTTTCTGAACCTCAGGCTATCCTTCCCACAGCCGGCCTGACGTCTCTGGGGTTGCGGACAGTGCACAGGTATTTCCCATTCTGCAGAACCGACCCAGACCTTCTCAATCTTGCCCTCGCCCCCAGCAGCCCTCGCCACAGCGCTGCTCTCCCACGCCGTCAGCACAGGCAGCAATTCTTGGCCACGCCCCTCCCTCGCCAACCTGTCACTCCCCTTCTGAAAATCCGCTAAATCCATTGAGTTCTTTCTACCACCACCATCCCCACACGGGAGTCCAATCCATCTCACCTGTCTGCCTGTGACAACGGCGTCTTCACTGTCTCTCCATCCTCGTCTTTATCCCTTTCCAACCTGCTGTCCTCACAGCAACGCGTGGCGCCCTCATCGCCCTGCTGAGAGCAGACAGCCACTTGCAGAAGAAAGTCCAGAATTCCACCAGATCCTACATTGTCGGGAAAGACCTGCTCCTCCCAACCCTGCAGTCTCACGACAAGTCTTTGCCCCATCCTTTCTCCACAATCCACACACTCTACCTTCCTTTCTGTTTCATTAATTCCAGAACCTTCCCACCCGAGTCTCCAAACCCGCTCTTGCCTTCACCTGGATTGCCCCTGTGGCCCTACGTTCGGGGCCAGCTCCGGGTCAGACTTCAGCCCTGGGCTGTTTTTTTCCAGGGGTGCCTTGCCTGACCCACAGACTAGGGCAACAGCCCTCTGCTCCGAGTTTCGCTTCCATAGTGTCCCAACCTCACCGTTGAAACCAAAACGTATCTTTAGTTCTTTGTAACCACACCTGCCTTCCCAGGAGGCTGAAACCCATGACACCGAAGGACCTGGTGGCAGCGGAACATCTTCAGGGGTCTGACTGGGAAGTTTATAGAGTGCCACTGTCGAAGGGCACCTTGGGTGATACTCGTCAAGAACAGGAGAGGCCCCGGGGCAGGGCTCCGTCAGCAGGTTCAGAGAGCTTCCAGTTTCTAGGCAGGAGAGGCCCTCATCAAGACTGACTGTGGTGGCCTGAGCGAGGGTCTGAAGGAGGATGAGCTGATTACCCTGTGGGTGCCCAGGAGGTCCAGGCCCCTGGAAGGGCATCATATACAATCTTCTTGTTAAGGAAACAGGAAGTCTAGAAATACTGTACCTTAGAATTGTCACGGTTGCATTATATATTAGGTTCGCAGTGATAAGAAGTCATTAGTCATCGCATATTTAAAAAGTGCTTAATGGCCCTGGCTGGTGTAGCTGAGGGGCTTGAGCACCGGCCTGCAAACCAAATGGTCACTGGTTTGATTCCCAGTTGGGGCACATGCCTGGGTTTTGGGCCAGGTCCCCAGTAGGGGGCACGTGAGAGGCAACAACACATTGCTGTTTCTCTCCCTCTCTGTCTCCCTACTTTCCCCTCTCTCTAAAAAGAAATAAATAAAATCTTTTTAAAAAGTGCTTAATGATCATGTGATAAGTCCGTGGCAGGTACCCAGGTAATAGGATCCATAGGTAGCAGTGATAAAGGGAACAAGGCAGTCCCAGTTGGCCCAGCTGGCCAAGGTCAAGGTTTCAGCCTCAAGCTAATCACAATGATGTCACAGAAACAGGATATGAGACATGAACTCCAAGCCCCCTCATCTGTCAGCTGTGGGCCCAGGTGGAGATTGGCCCATTTGAATAAGGTCCCACCAGGCGATTGGTCTCTTACCTGGAGTTGGGAGGGGTGGGACCTGAGGAAGAGACACAGAGTTTCTGCCCAGAAGGTGGAAGCCAGGAAAGCAAACCCCAAACTTGGGCCTAGATCCTTGAGCCCCATGCAGTAGGAAGCCCAGGTCTGGGAGAAAGGGCTGAAAACGGGAAGTGGACCAAGCAAAGTGGGAGGCCGGCTGGAGAGAGATCACAGGTGCAGGCCAGGCCCTCACTAGCTTACTGCAGAAAACAGAGTCCACGGCCTAACGTTAGTGAGACCTGGCTTAGCGTCTCAGCCTGAAGTCATCACGTGGGTGACCTTGGGAAAAGTACACAATCTAACTGAGGGAAGTAAAAGAAACCTACTTTTCACGTGTTTGAAAGTGAAATGTCTTGCATCTTCAAAACTACCTACAAAATTCAAAGACAGAGACAAATTATAATTAATACACACCCACATTTGAAAGAAAAGTCATTTAAATAAAGCTGAAACATTTAGTTACTTAATATTTCATTAAATTTTAAGCAAATACGTTTTGCAAGTGGAAGTGTTAGCCCGCCTAGTGTTGAACGGCCCTTTATCGCCCAGGTAAAGGATCAGTGGCCTGGTTCATGCACATTTTATCTGGCTACGTGAAAACAAGACTAAGAAAACGAGCATTGTTTCCTACGGTGAACATTGCTCAGCCACCACACACGACTGTTGTGAACCACAGGGACGCGCGAGAGCCACCAGAACCAGGAATTAGAACACAAGGAGAAGCAGGAAGGGGCGGCCTGCCCCTCCCCACGGGAAATGACACTTTGTCACACAAGAATATTATGGATTCACGCTGGAAGGAGGGGTTTGACCAGTCGGTCTGTCTTTTCTCCCGTCTAAGTATTTCTACCAGACACGAGCTCTGAGACCAGCAGCCCACAAACCTCCAGGACAGGCAGAGCCGTCACCTCCAGTTGCCAGGACACAGGACAAAAGCTGTGGAGAAGCCCTTCCCCGGAGGCCTGGGTGGAGCCAGTGACCTCCCACAGCGAGGGTTTGGGCTTACAGACCGACCCCTGGATCCTCAGGGGCAGAGGGGCCCTTGCGTTCTTTCATAGACCTGATATTTTGGGTGCTTAGGATCCATGGGACCCTAACGTGCAGGGCTCCTCTCGCCCAGACCTAAGAGTGCTCCTGGGTGCGTGGAAAAATCCCATGATTATTGAAGGATCTCTCCCACCCCCTTGGTAGAAACCACCTCTGGAGGGAGGGCCCGCCACAGGCACAGGCCTCTAAAACTGAAATGACTGGTTTGTACAGCGCTCCTGTGAGCTAGGGCAAGGGTCTCCGGGTCCCACAGCTCTTCTTCTAAATGCAGTTCCAGCTACATGTTAAAATGTAGCACAGCATTTTGCAGATGCAGCTGGAAAACAGGATGAGCTTGACAGGGACTCACTGGATAAATGTAGCCAACTACAAAGAAGATATCATCATGCAATTAACCAAAGAGCATATGTAAGCAACGGCTAAGCCTCCCTTCTGGGAGACAGAGCTACCTGAAGACAAGCACCTGGCAGTTCTTGATTGGGACACCCCAAGCAGGGAACCCCTTGAGTGCGGTAATGCTCCTACTCAAAGCCGTCCTAAAGCAGCCTCTTTGAGGGCCTTTATCTTAAGATTTACCTGCACTTCCCACTCTGTTGTATTTCAAGGGTAATACATGTTTAATGTGCCAAATAAAAAGATCCGTTGAATATGTTTTCCCAGCTATTCCCATCATGCTGTTGATGTGTCCTGGGGGAAAGCTCTGGGCCAGGACCGTGGTTCACACCCCTGGGCAGCCCAGGCCCAACAGCGGGCCCACGTGTGTGCCCGGTCACGCCGTGAGACTGCACTCGGCTTGTGTACTGACCTCCAAGGCTTGACCTGGGGACCCAGGGTCTTGGGATTTTAAGAGTTCTTTTTGCTACGTGACACTCACCGCATCTCTTACTTGCAGAATCTAAGTACTAAAGGCCCCACAGACTCTTCTTGTCCTTGAATCTGGGACATGGGAGGTTTGGGAAATGTTGGTCTTGAGGCCTCTAATTGGTCAAGGCAGCAGCCTTGGTAGGCGTTTCTTGGTGCCACCTCTTATAAAAGGATCAATGGGGACACTGAATAAAAATGAAAAAGATTAGATGTCACATGCTTACAACTCACATCAAGACTTCAGTGTCAGACTTGCACTGGTTGTGCAGAAAATACAGAGGGCCGGAATGTTTCAGACCCTCATAGCTCTGCTGTGACTGTCTTTAAAACAAAGCAACTTGGGACTAACGCGAGCTATTTTATGTGGCCAAAAGTCCTTAAGGAAGTACAGCAGAGACACTGTAAAATCCTCCCAGGGAAACCAACAACAACAACAGGGAGCTAGTCGTGTGCTTGGGTGAAGCCCCAGCCGAAGGTGGTATGTAAGGGCTCCCCCTGCAGGAGGGGCATCAGACCTCCCCCACCTCCTGAGTCTCTCTGCTCACCTCTCCTGAGTCCTCTCTACTGACACCATGGGGTGCTGTGGCTGTGGTAGACACTGTGGTGGTGGCTGCGGTGGTGGCTGTGGTGGCGGCTGCGGTGGCGGCTGCGGTGGTGGCTGTGGCGGCTGTGGCGGCTGTGGCGGCTGTGGCGGCTGCACCACCTGCAGAACCTACCGGGTCGGCTGCTGCTCCCGCTGCTGCCCCTGCTGCTGTGGCTGCTGTGGGGGCTGCTGCAGTGTCCCCGTGGCCTGCTGCTGCCGCCGCTCCTGTGGCTGTGGCTCGTGTGGCTGTGGCTCCTGTGGCTGCAGCTCATATGGCTGTGGCTGCTGTCAGCAGAAGTGCTGCTGCCAGAGGCAGTGCTGCTGCTAGGCGGCCGGCCCGGCCTCTGGGCAGGTGCCGCAGGGAGCCAGGCTCACTCCTGGCTTACATGTTCGGACCTTCTGAACCTTCATCTCTCTGGTTCACCTAAATGTCACACCTGTGATTTAATCGAAGGACACCTGATTCAAAGTCAGAAGTTCCAAATTCAAGTCCATGCTCTGCCAGAATAGCCCAACCATGAATAAGTCACTTTAGCTTCCCTGAGTTTTAGTGCCTTACTGACTCATCTGTAAGATAATAAGCTTGAGCTAAGAAATCTCTACGGGCATTTATAGCTTTAGTGGTGTATGAAACTATTGAGTTCTCAAGTCTGAATTCATAGGTTCTCTACCCTATAGACTCTTCTATACAACCTGGTTGGAGTGGGCATATATATATATACACACACACACATACACACACAGTATTTATAAAGTATATATAAACATCTCTCAATCCAACTTGGTCTATCAATCTAAATTTGTACCGCAACCAAAAACAGGCCACAGCTTGCAAAAATTCACATTAATGGGCTCCATGGAGCGAAAGAATGCTTTTTAATGTGTTGCCTTCTTTCTAAATGTTTGCTGTTTGCGGAATTCCTGCACGCGTGTCACTGCCGACATTGCTTATATACTGTGTACGTCTCCCTGTTCCCGTGTTCTCTAACTTTCCTGAATACAATTTCTGAATATAACACCAGAAAAAACACCCTAGAATTTCACTGTCTTTGGTCTGACTTGTTTTTGATGTTGTTTTGAGAAGGGGTGGGAATGATGGCATTCCTGTTTGTCGACACGCAGCAGCCTTAAGGGAGGTTCTGAGGTGAACAGCAGAGGATACGCTGAGTTTATTGGGGTGGTGCTACCTACGGGAACAAACTGACACAAAGTGTACAGCGACCTAACACAGTAGACACTCACTTCCTGTTGACGTCAATTACCCGGAGCTGCTCTGGGTGGGCCGAAGGGCTTGGGGAGCTGCCCTCCATCCAGTCATTCAGGAATCTAGGTTGATGGGTACTTTCAACACACGACTTCCGAGGTAGCTTCGTTGTCCCCAGAATGTAAGTGGGAAAGAAGAGCCTGGACGACATCCATCGCTTTTCAAGATCCTTAGCTTGAAAGTGACCCAGCTCATTTGCCTCCCTTCCTATTGGTTAGCGGTAGTCACACGGCCCAGTCCAAATGCATGAGGACTGGGAAACGCAGCGCATGACTGGCTGATACCTCCAACAGTTCTTTACTGTGCAAGGTAAAAGCATGGATATTGCTGGGCGATTAGCCTATGTTCTAAGAAAACCTTCAGCTCATTTGCCTGGAGTAGGTTAGGAAAAGGACGCCGGACAGAAAGACATGGACGGGTGTTCCACACCCATGCGTATCATGTGAATTCCTCCTGGGGTGGTCACCCTGGGTGCTGTGGTGCACCCTCGGTGCATGGGTGGAGCTCCCTTAGGGCCATGTGCACCTTTCCTGGGGTGGGGCCTCTGAGCCTGAGCAGAAGGTGGAGGAGCTGCCTTCTCCTGGAGACTGAGGGAGGAAATGTGGTCCCTGGGGGTCGATACAACCCTCACGGCTCCCAGGGCAGTTATGTGCAGGGAGCTGGGAGTGGAGGGGAGGACGAAACACGGGGCTTCTGCGTCACCTCCGGGTTTCACCAGTGGCATAAGTGCGACTTGGCTGGGACTCCGTTCTCTCTCGTACACTCAGTCTCTCCTATGCCTTAAAGGAGGACATTTTTCTAATACTCTTGGAGTGTTCTCATGTGGACTACACAGGTCCTTTAGACCTGTTTTTAAAATGTTACATGTCATTCCAGACATGCAAGTCTAAATGTCTAGACATCTGAGATATGTATAAAATACAAACATCACTGAAATTATTTTAGAAGAATCTGTTACATGGTGACCCCAGATAATCTAGAGAAACATTTGTTCATACAGTTTAAACAAGATCACTATGGTGAATTGTCTCGCTCAGTATCTATTTTGATGTCCTTCTCGTTTGTCTTTCTGTTGGGCAGAAGCTGGAATGACTGAGAACTACATTTCCCAGAGTGCCCTCCATCTAAGGTCTGGATTTCGCAACAGTCAGACCCACCCTTGAGAAAGATGGAAGACGGAAATGAGGTGGAGGGCGTCGTTCTGCTCCTTTTGTCTGTTGCTGTTAAGGAAGATTGGGGCTATTGAATTTTCTGTACAGCAACGATGTTCCTGGGTCCAGACATTAGTTCCATGAAAGTGAAGGACCCGATGCAGTGGCAAGCAGAAGTCAAGTTCAGGGTCCCGGAGCCCAGTCACTAGCCTTGAGGGTGTGTTTGGGGCAGAAACAGCAGCAGCGGCACTGGTTTCCTGGACTGTAGCTGCAGTGGTGTATGCTTGAACTTGACCATTCCAGAGGTGGCTTCTTAATGTCCCCGCCTTTTTGACTCCTGCGGAGGAAGCAGCTCCCCGGGGCCATTCAGCATCCATGTCCTGTAAGGCATTCCTAGGGACTAGCCTAGAGCTTGCCCTACCAGGCCTCCTAACAATTTGGTGCACGTAATTCCTCAGTTCTCTCACGTCCTGCTTAACCTAGGGAGGAGGGTTTCGGTCTTCTGCAACTGACAGTGGTACAGAAAATACCCTTCTGACCATCTTTTTGTGTCAGATTCTAGCCACCTCCAAAGCCGAGAGGAACCATCCTTCCCTGCCCCTCTTCACAGAATCCTCCCTTTCTCCTGAAGTCCTCTTGCTGCTGTAGTTTGGCACCGGACACATTTGTACGCTTTTCTATCCTGGTTTTAGTAACTCTCAGTTCTAGCATGTTCGTTCACAGATAGAAATCCACTCATAGCAGTATACGAGGGATAATTTATTACAAAGGTGTCTCACAGAAAACAAGAACAGGACCTGCAGTCGGTAGGTGTCTACCTGGGGTCACGTACTCCATGGGGTAGCAATCAAAGAGTAGAAAGCCTTGAGCAACCAGCCAGCTCCCCATCCTCTGCCTTCCTCTAAAGCCGTGCCCTCGTACTTCTTTCTGCACACCTGCACCTTCTCCGACTCCTCCTACGCCTTTTTTGCACGCTGATTTCTCCGTTTCCCTTGGCATAGCTCGTTAATCTATATGATGTGGTAGAGACTGCAGGTTGCCCACCCAGTACCCTCTATCTCCTCCCCTTTCCCCTCCATTTTAACTGGGCACACGTCACTTGAAATAAATACATTATTCTCGGACTCCCTTTCAGTTAAATGTTGTCACCTGGCTGTCTTGCAGCCAGTGAGATGGCTCTTTAGAAGGAAGAAGGTGGACCTTTCTCTCCCTTTATCCTTCTGAGTGGAGAGCAGATATTACAGTTGGCGCTTTGGCCACCCTGTTTTGATCCTGAGTATGAAGAGATTAAAAAGATAGTGGATCCACGAACTTGAATGATCCTTGAGGAGGTGGAGCTATCATTCAGGCTCTTGGGTACCTTCCTCCAGATTTCTTGTGTGTGAAGGACTACGTTTCTACCTTCTCTAAGCCATTTCCATTTTGAATTCCTCGTCACAGGCAGCTAAAGCCCAATCCTAACTGGTACCCATGTCCTCCCATTTCATGTGTAAGAGCGAATAACTAGTGTCTCTTTTCTAAGTCCTAGGGAGAGAACCCTGGCTTCTGCAGCCACCTGTATTCAAGCGAAATACAGGTCTACTCACGTAAGGGGTTGTTTTTACAGGAGACGCATGGGTTGGAAAACTACCTCAAAATTGTCGACGATACTCCTTCTCTTCAGTTATAAGCTAATTCCCTTTTCATCTTTATTCTTAAATATCCTCCCTTTCAGAAAGCATAGACTGTGTTTCTACATTTGTACTCGGTTCTTTGGATACTTCCTCTTAGTCACAAGGACGAAGAAGTACCCAGCCCAAGTGGAAATCAGCTGTGTTTTGACCTCTGACAGAGTGTGCCGCTTACCAGTCTTGTCTTCTGGCAAAGAGAAGAATCAGACTTCACTCTCAGAGTTGGGTGGAGTCCAAGCAGTTCAGGTCCCTGGAAATAAACTGATATCTAAACAGTTCTTTAATTCTACACCTTATAAAGGAAAAGCATGCACAATTGCAGGCCCACATTCTAAATAGGCGACTACCTCTTCACATGCAGTCAACTCAGTAATATAGAATTTATTTGTATACTATTATAAACTACATAATCATAAGACTTCTATAACCCATCGGGAGGGTGATTTTTAATGAGCTTTTATAAAACAAATACCTAATTGTTCTGGAAACCTCACCATGCAGGAGCATACAGATCATAAAGTAGAAGCATCTCCCTTCTCTTAGCCCACTGTAGGGTTCTGTGATGGTGTTCTTTCAGTCATTTTCAGTGTTGTATGTGCTATGGGGGTGTACTGTTTAGAAGCCATTTGGTACAAAGAGTCATTGTCTGTTCGGACTCCAAACTAGGGCTAATAGATCAACGCCCATTACCAGACACGACTAGCATAACATGGTGACTTTGCTCTCCAGCTTCTGCAGGGCGGGGCGCTACCCGCTAAGCCCATTCCACCTGAGCTTACGGATGGACTCCACTTCTCATCCATTCATTCATTCATTCATTCATTCCCTATTCCCAACAGCATTTGCTGAATCCGTGCTCTGGACTGGTACGGGAATTACACAGCAGTAGAAGGAAGGCATGGTAGACAGTAGAGCTGCCTAATGTTTGATTCGCCTCTGGATAAATGTTGGTTTGTACTTCATCACCCGCTTGAACTCAAGCGTAACTGAATGACTCCTTTGCCCAACAAGAGTGCACAGAAGTGATGGGGGGCTCTTCCGAACAGCCACGTTCAGACTCAGAGTGAGGCTCATCGCATCTTCTTACTCTGCGTCCGTGACTGTGGGAGCCAGAATGGAGAGGACCGCGGCCTCTGTGTGTGTGCGATGCTCAGTGACCACCGGGAGTGGAGCCCCTTGGTCGATTCATGGTGGACGATTAGTGTAAATAAGGACTTTGTGTTTTAAAGCCTATCCCGCTGACAGACCTTTTCTGGAGAAGCTCAAGAACGAGTAGAAAGACAATAGGGAAGCTTGGCCCAGAAATGTGCTGTACATGACCAAGTAAGTGCTAGGGTTCAAAGAGCCATGGCCGGTGTGACTCAGTTGCTTGGGTGTTGTCCCACAAACTAGGAGGTCACATTCCTGAATTGTGGGTCTGGTTCCTGGTTGGGGTGTGTATGAAAGGCAACCAATTGATGTCTCTCTCTCATATCGATCTTTCCCTCCCTCTCTTTCTCCCTCTCTCTCTAAAAAAAATGTTCAAAGAAAATAAAACATGATGATCTCTCCTCCGGTTTCCCCCCTACCCCTCTGTTCCATTCTGGTCTCCACACTCGAACACTTTGAGTCTAGGAGCATTAACTGAACCTCACACAAGTCTTAACTGGGTCACCTCTAGTCTACATGACATCAAAAATTCTTAACTTTGGTGTGTTCCCCCAAATTCTGACTAATCAAGAGCATTTGTAACAGAGGAAATATTATTTTGCAATCTCATTTTTTTGTTAAACAATTTCAAAATAAGGAACTTCAATACTGGCAATAATGTCAATACAACAGGAAAAAAATCGTGTATATTAACTGGATATTTGTGCCTCCATTTTGATAAGCTCCACTAGGAAAATATGTTAGAGAAGCACCTCTTAAACCTGTTCTCTGTTCTTAGCTTACGCCTGCCTATCTTCATGCAGAAGTTTGCCTGAGAGAAACTGGAGACGTTTCCCCACCTCACATAATTTAAACTTATCCTTATTTCCTGTTCCCGTAATAATGTACTTCCCTCTTGGACTCTGAACTGATTCCCAAAATTCATTTTTATGAGTGCTAATCTTTAACCAGGGTAGAAGGCTCAGGATAAAAGGCACTACAGTGCCACACAAAGAGACACTTTGAGAGCATTCCTCACCGAACCGGGGGCGACCATGACTTGCTGTGAAGGATGGACGTCCTGCAATGGATTCAGCCTCCTGGTTCTGCTCCTGCTGGGAGTAATCCTCAACGCAATACCGCTAATTGTCAACAGACTCGATGAAGGCAAATTTTTTCAAAACCCCATCTCTTGCTTTGAGTGGTGGTTCCCAGGAATTATAGGAGCAGGTCTGATGGTGAGTAACGTTTATCCGACTTGATGTGGAGAAAGTCCTACTTTGCCAAACGTCTGATGACCATCTTGCAGTCTTACTGTGACCTATTTTGACTTAGGATACAGTGACAGGTGGGGGTATGGTATATACACTGGTCATCAGTGAGAAATGACAACTTAAAGAAATCAAATATGTGGTACAGGCTAGGGAGCTTGGGCAAACAATAAATTAAATGGGTGAAAGTTGGTTGGGTTATTACCCATCACATTTCTTTCCATGTAGGGCTGCTCCTTCAAGCCTTACGGTTAGTGTTAGGGACCTTTTGAATTAATTCCCTCAAATTTCCTTCGGCAATATCGTGCTCAAGGACTCACAAGAAAGACGACAGGAGTGGGAGGTGCTCAGTCAGAAAGGGAAGAAACGGTCCATGCAGGATGAACAGTCTGGGTGAGGACAATTGCATGACATGAATACAGCCTCGTCTGCACTCAAGGGAGTCGGCCGAAGGGATCTGGGAACTGAAACCCTGGCTCCCTGACCTCGGTGCCTTCTTGACTCAGATCTTACACATGGCCCAGGGTGTCTCGGTGCTTGTTTCATGCCAAGTCTGATGATTATTAGTCCATCGTGTCGACATCTGCAGCAGAGCAGTGTCGACAGAACTCCCCGGGGTACCTGGTCATGAGTCGCCCGAGGCACCTGTAGTAGATTTACGGACCTGCTCGCGGGAACTCTGATGCAGCAGGCCCGGCAGGGCCCACCTGTGTAGAGGAGCAAATACTGTTTTCGGACCCGGCAGAGTCTCTCAGCTCTAGTTCTGCCTCTAATATACTACTGTCTGCAAGTCATTTATCCTGTGATTTTGTTTCTGTCTTCATAAAATGGGGGTGTAGAGTTCGAAGTTTGGGGACTCAGCATTCAAGACGCTTGCTTTTGTTTGTTCTACCACTGGGGCGCTGTCGATGGGGTCTGGTGAACGTCAGAGGAAGGGGCTTTCGTAGCCGTGTGCGGCGTGTGTGTGACAGCTGCTGCCATCTCTGTTTTA
>PVKM010028670.1:0-18150 GCA_004027735.1 Carollia perspicillata
ATCTCTTCTTGATGTGCTCTTTCTCTGCTCATTCCTTACATGTTGACTTGCACCTTGTTTGAGTCTCAAAATTTCCCTGTCCTCATTTGGCATCAAGAAGTTTTAAACATGGGTTCTTTAGGGATCCACAGACTCTTGAAATTGTGTGCAGAATTTTGGGTGTTTGGTTATGTGCAATTTTCTAGTGAGAAGGTCCATAGTTACAGCATATTTTCAATGGCATTCACGTCTCTCAAAAGGTTAGTAATTACTGTTTTATGAGGTCTCCCAAGGTGATTTTAGCAATTTAATTTTAAAGAATATATATATATATAGTGCTAAGTGAAAGTATAATGATTTTATTAAGAACTTTCCCTTCAAAACAACTATGTGTGGTAGACATGATAATTCCCATTTCACAGATCAAGAAACTGAGGCATAGAGAGATTACGTGACTTGGCTAAAGAGAAATAGTTAGTAGGTAGGTGTCATAGTTTTAACTCCCATTTATTCACTGATGAGTCTCAAACACATCTTCGGCCTGTGTCTCTCTAGTTTCATGTACACAGGCAACTCAATAAGCCATTTCCATGATCGTCCCCGTGGGCTCTCACACTCAACATTTTGGATACCAATTATTATGTTTTTCCCCCAACTTTTTTCCTGTATTCTCCATTCAGGAACCATTCCAAGGAAGTCATATTCCTTGTTTTCCTTCCTTTCCTATGTGTGACCAATCTTCACTCCTACTGAACTTTAATCTAATTACTGCTGCTTCAGTTCAAGTCTTAGTCATCTGTCACTTGCCACGAGGTCACAGTGTCTTAGCTGCCTACAACCCTTTGATGACACAGCACTGTGTGCTGGCAGATACAGGGGATAGGCCCTCCGTGTTCCAACGCCCAGTGCTCTCTACACCCGTCTCCTTCCCCGTTAAGTTCTCCGTCAGCTAACTGAATTGCTTGGTGCTTCTCTTAGACACCTTGCTTTTTCTCACTTTTGTGCTGAGCTCCTGTGCTCCCCTCTGCCTGGAATGCACTTCTCTCCCTTTTTTTGTCCAGCAGTTTCCTATTCATTCTCAGGTGTCACGTCGTGAAGATTTGCAGGTCTCCTTCCCTGTACTAACGTGATTTGCTGATGGACTAGATGAGCAGGGGAAGAAATGGGGTGATTTTAAGGTTTTGGTTTCAGCAAGTACACGAAGAGGATCGCCATTCTTTGAGATAGGGAAGACTGAAGCTTCATGGGCTAAAATCATGATCTACTTCATGATATAGGAGTATGGATGACTATTAGATTTCCAAATGAAGTTATTGATTAGGCATTTGGTTAGATGAGAATGGAATTCACAGGAGTGGCCCAGACCAGAGATATATATAGAATATAGATGGTGTTTAAAGACAGGAGACTGAAAGTACCAAGAGGTTGAATGACAAAAGAGGAGAAGAGGTCCGAACACTGAGTCTTGAGGCATTTGTGTAGTAATAATCTGTTTATGTATCTGTGTCCCCACCAAACGATGAGATTGTTGAGCTCCTGGGCTATGCTTTAGTCATTTTTTAAAGCATCTTGCCTAATATATGCATAAGGTTTGTTTAATAAATGCTTGTTGAATAAAATGAATAAGTGAATGATGGATGAGCTAAAATAGATAATACTACACAGAGGTCACCAAGTCCAATACATACAGGACTCAAGCAATAATGCAAGTAAATGAAGCAGTTTAGGGAGCGGTATTGGTCGTGGGAAATTGAGAAGTACATGCCCTGGCAGAAGGGGGAAGCCACTAATCAACACCATTTGATTGCTACCATGCATAAATGTGGGTTAAGTGTAACCATTTTCTTTTTCTGATTTCACGAGAAGATGGAAATCTCTGACTTTTTAATGTAAAATTTTCTGAGTCAAGATTCTGTAGGTCAAATAAAATTTGTTCTGAATCTGTTCATTATTCTTCAGGTCACGACCTCTGATTAAGTAGTTTAACATCATTTTGCAGTATATGAAAAGCAACTCTCTGTATGATCAATTACTAGATAGGAAGCTAACCTTTACAGCCAGCAAATTACTCTAGCCATTTGGGTAGGATTTAGGCTGCCTTTTAGCTTCAGCAGGAATACAGAAAAGCTGTAACCATGAAATCTGCTCAATAAATACTGTTATATATGTAGTCTTCTGCTTTAATTTGATAGCTTAAGTCACTCCTTTAATTTGGATCCCAGGGATTTCATTACCACACAGATCAGTTTTCCTATCTGAAAAATGGGGATAATATGTTCGCCTTAATCATGCAACAGGGTTATTATGAGGATCAAATGAGATCATCTATATCTAAGTGATTGAAAGGCTTAAATACAATGCAGCTATGATGTGTTGTTATCACATCACTCCAGAGACATCAGTCCAGAATTAGGCACAAATAGCTGTCTAAGCTTAATAATTTTAGCCAGTTTGATATTATATATCGGGCTTTCCCCCCCAGACACTTAATTGCTTTTACTTCCAATTTAAATTTTACTAAACTGTGCCATCAAGAAATATACAGAATATTATATATGGAATGTCATTGTTAATGGAAAATTTTAAATACTTCTCGCAGTACACAAGATAAGGCATCGCTTATGTATTTGAGAAATCAGGCAACACAACTCTGTCACTTGGAGAGGGAAAACCTGAGAGAAGGGTTACTACTTGGGTTGAACAATGTTACACAATCAGTGTGAATAAAACCTAAAGCTGTTAGGGCACACACTATGAAAGTGAAATTATAGTAAAGCTTTTTTGGTAACTCATTAGGAAAATACCATTGGCTGGAGTCTAAGGTGGCTCTATTCTTTACAGAAGTCTGCTCTATACCATTTATCGATATTGTTGTGAAGTTTCACTGAGTTATTTTAAAACAGATCTCTCCCTTCACTTAAAAATATCTTATGTTCCTTGCAGAATATTTAAAAATGCAGGAATTAAAAAGAAGAAAATAAATATTACTAGTAATTCCTATAACCAGAGATGTACACTGTACATATCTTGGTATATTTTCTTCTAGATATATTCGTGTGTGTGTACATGTGTGAATATACAAAGACACATTATATATACCATATATATAGAAAAATTTTTAGCAAAAGTGGGATCAAAATATTAGGCTCTACTTATTTTTAGGCATTGTATCATTAAATATTTTTTAAAAGTACAATTTTAATGACTTGTCTTTTCATTATAGTCTGTAACCTGGTGGAAAAATACCTGATATGGCTCTTTGGTCATCTTTTCATCTAATTGTAGAATTACTTATTTATGAGTTAACATTGTGAAGATAACAGTGGGAAAGTTTTAACAAGGATAGAAGGGTTTCATACTCTGAAATAAAATCTGCGCATTTCTATAATGCTTAGATTAATGAACCACATTTAATCAATCAGTGCCTAATTATAAACTGTTTTTTTGGTTTGAACATATAGATCAAATGGTCATTATAACTGCTTATAAAGTAATTAAAACGGTATAGTCCACTGGTGTTTTTAGCACTACAAACTTATTCTATCTTGTTTAAGGAGACATGATGCAAGATGCTTTTTTAAAGCTTTGCTAGTTATTCTGTTATTTATTCTCTGATTTCATCCTTAAAATTATATCTCAGCAGCTTAGTAATAAATACTTTCACTCCTATATGATTATATGTTTCCCTGAAGTTCCAATTCATAGAGTAGGTCATTCTGTGGCATTTTGTTATTCATGAAAAGCCAAATGGCTTTTAAAATCAATATGTTAAAAAAAGAACATGATGTTTGTCCCCTTGCTATTAATTTAGTATTGTTAAAAGTTGGCAGTGTTGTATTTTTCTTGTTATATCACACTGCAACAGACTACTAAGAGACTAGGAAAAGTCCTGGGCAAGTGAAATAGAGAAACCGAGACAAGAAAATTAAATGATGCCAAAAAATTTGAACAACTTACAGCCAGCCAGTGACTTGCAAGACCTTATCTTTCCCAACCGAGAACACTTAAGACTAAGTAGTTTATATCTCTCCTCCCTAACCAAAGAATACATGGCCTAAGTGACCCTGCTTGAAGAGATTGAGGACAGAGACCCAAGGAATGCCACTCGTGCCAGCCAAACCCAAGGACAGATGAAGTCAGGAGCACAAATAACAAAACCCCTAAAAAGCCAGACAGACCCAACATAAAAATAAAACAGTAAAGCAGAACAAAGATGATTCCCAGCCCCCCTTATATCTTCATTTTGATATATTAGCATATTAAAAATGCACCTGGAAAGCTTTATTAATATTCTTCTGAAATCCTCCCCTAAGATTCTCATCTGCAGAAGAGAGATAGAAACTTCCTGGGCATGAACTTTTATTTCCTCCCAAACTCTAAGGGTCCCCATGAGTCTTGCAACCAGAGGAGCAGTGGGCAGCAGCAGCTCATCCTGGGGTTACCCCTGATTCTGTCTCTAAGGCCCCCTTTTCTGTGTCTTTCCAGTGGGCTAAGACAAGGCTCATTCCTTTCCTACAGAGTTTCTAGGGAGCCAGACAAAGCAGAGTACCACCTAGGCTTTCTCCCGTTGCTGCTTCTACTCTAAGCCCTTCCTTTGTTTCGCTGTCCCCGGCTTCAGCAAACATACTCAGAATCACCTGGACTCATGCTGGGAAATCTTTCTTGCACAGAGTGCAGAGCCCACACACCACAGGATGGCCTGGGGCAGACCTGCTCCGGGCCTGGTTCAGTAACAGCAAGCACCACTTGGTGTCACTTGTTGCCCTTTTGTTTTCTTCTAAACTTTCAGAAAAGATTGTTTAGCTGTCAGTTCTATACAACTGAAATTATGTACAAATATGGAAGATTTGGTGGAATTTTTTGCAGGTTTTGTTTTCATAATAAGGTTGAAGTTAGAATAAATCTGAAGTGGCACCTCTTTCCCTTACGTAGAGTTGGGACTGTTTGAAGAAGACCATGGTGATCCTGGATCGGAAAAGTCCTCCCATCCCCCTGCTCTCAAAGAGGAGGCTCTGCCCCTTGTTCAATGGGAAGGTATGTGTTTATAGGAACGGGGACATTTGTTTAATTTTTAATCCAAACAGACATATCCTAATATGTTCCTAAGGAATAATCGGCTTAACACAATATGTAGAAGTTTGGTGAGCTTTTAACAAAAATTAGAGAAATGGCCTTCTTTTATTCTTTTCACAATAGAGAAAAAAAATCAGGTTTTTAAACATAAACCCCCAAAGGTTCATCAGTCCTCTTATGAATAAAGGTGGTGAAATATTTTTTGTCTTCTATAATCATACCAGCAATCAGCAAACTTTATTCTTCCACTAATATTTCTAGTATTGTATGATATACATTTGTATATACAAGTGAAAAGCTTCGTTATTTTATATAAAAACGTTTAATTTTCTAACAAGGAGATGTTGATGGAGTAATTAAAGAAGACAGGACAAAGAGACTTAAAAAAATTAAAGGCAATTGTGTTAACAGTTTGGAAAACACCAGTGTGTTTTCTCTCTGAAACACCGCACACGTATCGCTAATGGACTGAAACGGTCCGCAACGGCTGTCTTCTGAGGACCCGACCGTCCGCAGCCCCTGTGCGCTCTTCCAGTCTCCCAGCGACGGGGCAGCCAGTGCCCGGCACCAAGGCTCCGCGTGAGAAAATACCTGGTGTGTTCTCTGTTTTTCTCACTGCACACGGGCTGAAACCTTATAGTTTAAACTAAATAATGATAACAGTTTATTTTTCCTCATCTTAATTAGTGGCTGGCACTACACAAAAAAAGACACTTTAAATTGAGGCACAATAATTGAAATACGTTTTCTCTGAATATCTGAATTTCAGTGTGAGGAAAATTTGCAATTCAATTACACACCTCCACTTCTGCCTTTCATGGTTAGAGTTTCCTTTAGGATCCATGTTTCTTTTTCACCATTCTGCTAATGAAACCTAACAATTTGGAACAAGGCAATCCCAGAATTTTCAGGGCTTTCTTAAATTTTTTAAACAATTACTATTTAGAGAGAATGTTTCAATAGACACACTTTCCTGAAACTGTAAATCCGTTCTTTCTATTAAGGTGTTATATGTATGGTTGTTTTCATGTAAATCAGATCATGGTTTTTAGTACTTTTCCGTTTACTTAGAGATACGTGATGCCTTTCTATGGTGATCAGCCCAACAGCTGTTTCTGTCGGCATTCTTGGTGCTGCCACTCACGTAACCCCACCCAGTGCGCATGTACCTAGAAGGCTTCCTTGTCACAGGATGGTGGGCATTTATCAGATTATGGCCTGCTTCGTTTTACCAAAGAGTTGAGATCTTGTTAAATCACGCGCAGTATATCATAAAAGTTAAAGAAACTTATTCACAGAGAAAAGAAATTTAGAATGGTGGTATATAATGGAGGAAAAGCTAATAATACACAGATATGTGTGCCACAAGGCCTACTACAGCTCTTACAGGAGTACTACGTATTTCTATTTGGTTTCAAACTTCTGATTAGCCAGAGCCAAAAAGACAATGTCATCAGTAAAGAATCATGCTGTTGACAGAGGGGAGAAGGGAGGGAATTTCAGGAGGAAAAGGGAAGGGATAACAGGAACAAGTATAAAGGACACATGGACAAAAGCTAAGGGGGGTGGGAATGGGAGGGAGGCAGGGAGCACTGGGGGGATGGGCTGGGATGGGAGTAAAAGACAGAAAACTCTACTTGAACAACAATTAAAATAAAATGAAAAAAGAATCATGCTGTTGATGTAACAACAACAACAATGCAGATAAAACAAATAATAAAAATAACAATACATTATTAATAAACAATTAAAACAATAAATTCAGATACAACTGGAAGCCAATATTTTTCGGGTTATAAAATTTGAAGAAAATGTCTCCTCATATTTAGCATTTTGGATGCTGAAGAATAGGACATGGAATGCTTAAGAGCAAGACACAGAATCATGGAATAAACAATATTAATAATAATGAATATTATTAAAATGAAAATAACTAGTCTTTTATAGCTATTTCCTACAGTAAGGTAAGTTGAAGGCATAAGATCAAACCATGATGTACCAGCTATAATTCAGTATAAGTGGTTAGTACAAAAAGAAAAAAAAACAGAAAACAATGAAATAAACAGTCTTAATGTCTAGATTGATCCAGGGATAAAAATCTAAACTAGTTATTGGGCTGGGTGGACTCTATGCCCTTTAATTAGTCCTTTATGCATATTATTTCTTGCACTTTGACATTTGATTCAGCTGGCCAGTGACAGGCATTTTATTATCTGACTAATGCTGGGGAGTAATTATTTGGTGTTATTGATTGAAGTACATGTATTTTTAGAACTCATATACTTCAAAAAGAATATGTTTAAAAAATCAACTGAGCAAAAAGAGAAAAATGGTGACTATCTCCTTATGAATTCTAAGGTGCCTAACCTACACTCTGCCTTGATAGACTTTGTGTTGAGTGGGCATCAGCCCGCCTCTGCCTGGGGAGCACTGTAGACAGTGTAAAGATTTTTCTCAGAAAACAATTCTGGGTCTGCTTCAGGACAGAGCAAATCAATAAACAAGGTTCCAAAGTTCTACACTGTAGACTGTGGCTTTGGCAGTTTTAACCTGGAAAATTCTCAAAGCAGAATTACCCATAAAATTTTCTTTAGAAATCCATTTGTGAAATATCTGAGTTTGGGAGCTTCTTAGTGAACCTTCTGGGGGAAATTACTTGAGAAATGTAGCCCATGCTAATCAAAATGATGGACATGCTATTTAGAGTTGTTAGTTATAAATCAGTTAAACCCTGGAGGACATCTGCCCAAAGTGTGAATTTGTGTCTGTAGATAATTGACCTTATGTAAACTTTTTCTGACATGGTAGGCATAGTGGGCCTACCATGGAGCCTGGTACTGTCCCAGAATAGTTCTCTTTTTAGTTTCCTTGCAAGGGGAATTGGACTGGGGTTATAAAGTTGAGATTGGTTTCTTTCAGCCTCTGGTAGTCTCCATGAGATTGCTTTTAACTGGGTATTTGTTTACAAGTAACTGAAAAACTTTAAAGTTAGAAATTTACAAACAACTGCCCAAGAAAGGTGAATAATTAAAATAAGTACCCAGAGGCCTTCTAAATTTGTACTTACTAGCTTTGGACTAAAACTTCATGTGTTAGAGGAGCTCCCAGGGACTGAACTTGTATGTAAAGAAACACACCTCAGTCACTCAAAAATGCCTCCTCAGTGCCACCAATGACCTCACGCCTTCATTTAACATTTCAAATTGTAACACGGGTGGTGTGGCATGTAGAACTCTAGGAATAGATCAAGAGATATCACCATGGGAGAGTAGGGGGAAGGGGAAGGAAGAAAGAAAAAGAAAGTTAGCATGGACTAAGGCTTAGAAAAAATAAAAACAACTTTCCCCCTTGAATTTATATTCAAAAATTGCAAAAGGAATGTGAGTGTAGTTCAATGAATGAAATGGTAGAAAGATAAAGTAAGTAGTGGGCAATAAATTTTTCCTACTTCCTCTTCCCATTCCCCATGTCCTGGGTTCTTGTTCATTCATTCACAACCATACACATGCGTGTGAGACCCCGTGGGTCTTGAATTCTGCTTCTCCACTCTTTCAATTTACCTGGACTTGGACTCGTTTTTTTTTTTTTTTTTCTCACAGACTGGGCTATAACAGTCTGGGCTCTAAAATAGGGTGTCGTAAGAAGAAGGAGCATAGCAGAGATGGCTCTGGGATCTCAGTGAGGATGACTCAAATAGCTGGGAGTGACTTCAAACAATGGGGCTGGAAATCGACTCCCAAGACAGCCTCTTCACTAACACATGTCCCCTAGGCTGAGATGCATGAAGACCTGGCTCAGCTGGGACTGTCGATGGACGTCCTGCCTGTGCCCCTTACAGCATGGCCAGTCAGGCTTCTGTGGCGATGTAGGTGGTTCCAAGGGTGAGTGAGGCAGAAGAAGCTGCATGTTTTCTTAAGATCTTACCTTAGAAATCACATGGTATTGCTTCCTATGTTCCTTATCAGTCCGAGGAGTCACCTTTGACTCCTGCTCAAATTCAAGGGATGGACACATGGACTTCACCTGCTGATGAGAGAACAGGTACAGAATTTGTCGCCACCTCCTCATGTGAAACATATCCAAGAAGCTCATATTTGAAATGCATCTAAGTGGAATACGGAAAAGCTAATAGGTCAATCACTTTGTGGTGCTCTTTTAAAAATAGGCCTGACTACATCCTAAGTCTAACCAGGCAGGACCATATTCTTAGAGGTGAGGAGTGCTAACAGACATTAAAGTGTCAAAGTCAGCCTGTCAGAGAGGACATAGACTAAATCACGGCGATAATTCTTTATTATGTGCTATGTTTAGCTTGAGCTGTTCATCAGCTCTTTTGAAGGTGAAAAATTTACTGTGACTGATTAGAAATAGGCCCGGTCACAAAGTCCAGGGGTCACTGCCCTAAAAATAAACTTGAGAAAAGCAAGCTTCTCAGATACCACAAATGATTGGAACTTCCGTGATCCGCCAATGATACTGTTGGATTCTGTAACTTCAAGTCAGCCTTTGTTGGTGGTTCCAATAGTGAAACTTAGGCCCTTACACAATCATTGATTATATGTAAGGTTTTATAATGCAACAAGAAGTTTATAGTAATATCATGGCTAAGTGGTGGGGGCATAGTACCAGGTGTGGCTGAGATATAGAGATGAACATAGTGGCTTGCCTTCAAAGAACACACAGTCTGGTGCACATTTCAGGCATGCAAACAGGTAAATTGCAGCACAAGGCATTTCTTGTAAATGAGCCGTAAGATTTCAGAGGGAGAGGATCTACTTGCCTGGGTGTTTACACATGATTAGTACCTATAACTACTTCCTCTCTGTTCGCACCTGAGCCTTTGAACCTTCTCTCTTATCTGGCCTTCTAGGATGTCTCTTTGATAGACTTCAAACCCAGTTTTCCCCTCTCCCTCGATTTTTTTGCTCTAATAACTAACTTGGATTTAATCTCTTTTTCTTTAATATTTCCCCTCCCCTTAACATCCTGTCTCAAACCTGTTTCTTTGTCTCTATGCTCTAAAGCCTGAGGGCAAGAGAGTCATTCATTAAGATACTTACAGGCTGAACAATGACTATATGCTGGGGGAAATGTTAGATGGGGGGGGATGCAATGCTGAGCTAGGTACAGTTGCTCTGTGTTGCACGGAGCTTATTCTAGTAGAATGCCTCCTACGCTCTGGGATTAGGTGTCTGGCTTAGTCAATATGGGGTGGTTATACCCTGAGAAAATTAGGGGATCTTTTCTAGGCAAGAGATATTTAATCTATTTTTTTAATGAAAAATTAGAAGTTGTCCTGGTTGGAATGAAGGAAGAGCGGGCAAGATGAGATATTTCAGACAGAGGGTACAATACATGCAAAAAATAGAAAGGGCACGATCAGTTTGGGAAATAAAGAGCAGTTCATTTGAGAGCGTGGTAAGGCATATCCGCAAGTCAAGCTAGGAAGTAGTTTGGGGTCGTGTTGGGAAGCCTTGCATGGTGCTTCTGATTAAGTTCAGACTCAATCCTGTAGGCAAGGGAGAGTCAACAAAAATCTATAAGCAGCGTTAGGACAAAATCAGATTTGCTACTTAAGAAAGTAGACCCAGGAGGGTGGTTGCAGGAGTGGGGAAAAGGCAAGATCAGTTGGGAGAGTAATGCATTAGCCTAGATTAGAACTAATCACAGCCCAGGTGAAGAGATGGAAAGAGGGAGCAGAGAGCGGAGGTTAGTTGTGTAGTAGAGTTTTGAGGTGGAATTAGGAACTCTTGGTACCTCATTAGTATGGAACACTTTGTGATGATAAAATTACGAATCTAAGATGGAAAAAAAGGAAAAGGAATAGATTTGGTTAAGATGACACTAAGTTTTGTTTTGGATACCTGGATCTTCAAGTGAAGATGAGCAAAAGGCAGCTGGAGAATTTGATCTGAATCTAAAAAGAAGGAAAAGATGGACTACAGATCCATTTTTGGAGGCCATGAAAAAGGCAAATTGACAGAAGATTTAACAAATCTTTGGGAGATGAGGAGAAAAATGTCAACAAAAGACTAAGAAACGAGAGAATAAGGAGGACGACCAGCAAAGATTAGTCTCCTGGAGTGGATAAAGGTCAAACAGATGAGGAGTGTTACTTTGTCTTTGACCAAAGTTCTGTGAGTCCCTGGACAAGTGTTGAAACCCCTGATGACAAAGATATAAGGAAGGTCAATTATCAGCCTTTCTGCCTTTGATGGTTGAACCAAGGAGATTCCTGTGTGGTTTCTGGCTCTCCCGCTTGGTTCTCACCAGTCAGGAGTCAGAAGCGAGTTAGAGCACTTCCTATATTGGTCTCACCTGCAAGAAAGAGAGGACTCTAGAAACTTGATACACCACCTACCAAGAGTTGAAAAACACAGGATACAACATTTTTGCATCATGGAGGTAATAACGCTTTAGTTTTAACTTTAAACCTACTTTTCCATTTCTGTGCATGAATTTCATTTGCCTGATGCATTTGGTTGAATATCATCCCCTGTTGTTTATCTGTCATTTAAAGATGCTTTTGAGTGGACATGTTATACAGTTTTATGCTAAAAATATTTCAAATTGTTCTAATAACTTCTTTCCCAAGAAAATTATAAAGGTTTCATCTTTTCTCATTAAACACAAATACACAGGCTGACATGAAAAGAAGGCTTTTGTCCAAATGTCATTTGTTTTCATTGTTTATTTATTCATTTAATTTACATTGGGAAATATATTAATTATATATGCTGTAGTTGTTTAGGATGAGTCATTTAATTTGCACAGTCCCTTGTGAGCTGTGTTTGGTATCAGAGGATCTGGGCTCAGTTTAGAGGCTAAGGGACACTTACCGGGGTGTGGTGCAGCTAGCTTGAGGGAGGCTGGCTGGGTGCCCTGGAAGGATTAGTGTCCAAAGGCTGGATTGTATAGTTGATGAAAGCACTGCTTGTGGATTAGAAGAGAGGACAGCAGCCAGCTGACCTCTGAATAATCCTCACAGGGAGGAAAGTCACCCTGAAACTACTTAGTCTGTTCTAGAGGATGGGATGTTGGGACCCAGCTTAAGGGGGGGCCATGAAATTCACTTCCAAGATTTTGTCTTTGCACACCTTCATTACGAATAGCATTTTCATTTTATCCCTTTTAAGTGATACAATCTATGTAATGACGCCTTCCTTCTTCTTTTAAAATTAGGTGTTAATCAGCGTGTAATTGAAGCCTTTCCTGTTTGGTTTATAGATGCAAGTGTTCCATTACATGCATTTAACACGGCTTTCTT
The DNA here is from genome assembly GCA_004027735.1 of Carollia perspicillata. Classification (NCBI taxonomy): domain Eukaryota; kingdom Metazoa; phylum Chordata; class Mammalia; order Chiroptera; family Phyllostomidae; genus Carollia; species Carollia perspicillata. Next base: position 12,320 of record PVKM010028670.1, read on the forward strand.
TCAGATCAGAATCTCTGTTGAGAAATACAGCGGCAATCACACAACCTCTAATGGTTTGTATCTACTCAGCTGTGTACAACTTGTGTGTGTGTGTTTTTTTTTTAACCTGGTAAGTACCTCGAGGGCAGGACACACTAGCTTTTCATCCCTTTCCTCATCCATCTGTCTGTCCATTCACCCGTCTATTCGACATTTGAGTATCTATGTGTCAGGCACTGCGATGAACTTAGGGATGGACATCCTCTTTTCCCTCAGAGGTCTCATAGGTCACTTAGGGCAGTGGTTTTCAACTGTGGCTGTGTGTAGGCATCACCTGGGTTGCTGGCTGAACTCTCAGGAGGCCTTTCTCATCATGCTAGAGGGCGGCCTGGGTAGTGCTATAGATACACGATCTGGCAGAAGTAATGCCCTGCTTGAGTGTGGTTGGTAGGGTCACGAATGTCTCCCATGAGATGGACAGCAATGTGAACATGCCCCCTAAAATGTCATATGGTGTGCTTAGTGTGATATTGTTATGTTACAGAATTACATGTGTATGATTTTGTAATAAAAAAGGGATGTTATTTGTGCTGGAACCTGTATATTTTTAGAGCTTTCAAGGTGATTCCAGAGGGCAGGCAGATTAAGAATCACTGAGTTATGCAGATGGGCCTACATTGTAAGTTCTATAATAAGAAAAAACAGAATCTTTGTGGTACATGGAAGATAAAATACAGCTATATCCTTCTTTTTTCTACTACTCCTCATGGCACCAGTCACTGGGCACTGGGTCTTGAATATACTAGATTAAATATTTCTTTAATGAACTTATTGTCATTAGGCTGAATTGTTTACTTCAATATCAGTGGGTGATATTCTGTATCATAATTAAATTGGGACAATTCTTGCATTTATTAATTGAATTTCTTTCCCAAATTAAAAAGAGTTTGGGGGTCTTTTTTGAGAAATAATGAATTTAGTTGTTTCTATATTTAGCTTTATACCCTTTGAAATCTTGATTTTATTTGAAGAAATCTAATTCATCACTTTATGGGCAAAATCCTTTTTTGACTTTGAAAACATGTTTTTTTTTTCCTTGTCAGCTTCTCCCAGTTTAGTCAGGTAGTTTTATAAATTAATTGCAACACATATAAATTATCTATTTTGACATACTTCATAGGTTTAAAATTATAACTGCAACTCCCATAGAGCAGATATGAACCGGTTACACAATAAACTCCTGATCCCAGGAGAACACTTGAAAGAGTCTCTCGGTCAATATTGTGGTATCGTGTTTCTTTTCAATGGGGAATCCACTTCTTCTCAGACACCCAATCTGGGAATTTCCCTTCTTTCTCAAGTTCAAATGAGATGCAATGCTCCTGCCTTGACAATGTGCCTGAGATAGGAGGGCATACAGGGGCAGAGGGCTCAGTACACAGATCGGAGTCCAGCTCCAGCCAGTTCAGGAGCAACCAGTAATTAGTGGCAGACACTTTGTGGTATTTTGAAAGTAGCCAACCTCATCAGAAATACTATTGATCCAACATGGACCTTACAGTAAGCTTTGCACAGTTTTAGAACAAGTGTAAAAATCTGTAAGTAAGATGTTGGCATAGGAAAATGGCATCTCGACACTGCTCGTATCTTCTGACTCCATTGCAGCTTGGTGCGTCCACGTGATTCATTTTTAGTTAAGAGGATGTGAGTAGAAGATATCCCTCCTCTTCCCTAAGTCTTCCTTCCCACTGACAGAATGTGGAGGTGACAGTGACCTACCTGGAGCCACCCTGGTGGGTGAAGACAAAGATAAAAGGAACCAGAGACTTGGTGCTTTTACGTAGCAGAGGTACCATACTTGCTCAGACTTTTATGTGAGAGAGGAATGAACTATCAAATTTAAGCCACTGCTACTTTGTGTCTGTCATAAACAGCCTGTACCATATTCTGATTCACTATCCTCTCAACTTCTAAGTCAACCATGTTGAATTAGATACAATTCCTTGAATTTGCAATGTGGTTTTTTAATGTCTTCTTCTTACCTTTACCCATGCTGTTCCCTCTATCAGAATTGCATTTTCCAATATTTTTTCTCCATCATCCAGGTAAAGATTGACTCATTTTCAAGATTCAGATAAAATATTACTTTCTCTGGGAAGTCTTCTTTAATATTTCACTGTTGAGGTCATAGTTCTTTTATGATTGCCCTCAATAGACCTTGTACGTAATTACAATGACAATATACACACTTTACTGAGGATTTACTGTGTGTTACATGAAGACTGTCCAGAAAGTTTCCAGCCATGTACTATGAACAATGGAGACATTTACTGAAGAAGATAAAAGATACAAGAAATATTGCACATAGGACAATGACACCTCAGTCCCCTTCAAAGTAGGCACTTTGGGACCTTACACAGTTCTCCCAGCACCTCTTCCACTGTTCAAAACACTCTGCAAAATCCTTTGTTGGAATCACCGGTAGCTGCCCTGCTGTATTTTCCTGAATCTCATTAATGGTCTGAAATCTCTTCCCTTTCAAAGGTGATTTTAGCTTTGGGAAAAGCCAGAAGTCTTACAGCACCAAATCTGGGCTGTTGTGGGGCTAAGTCACCTGGGAGATTTGATATCTCACCAAAAATTCTGCATGAGATGTGGTGCCTGAGCAGGTGCTTTGTCACGATGAAGCTGCCAATCACCACATGCCCATAGCTGTAGCCATTTTTGTCATATTACATCTCTCAACCAATGAAGAACATTGGGGTAGTACTCCTTATAAATCGTCTGGTCTGGAAGTATGTACCTATGATGGACAACACCAACCTAATCAAAAAACAGTTAACTCAGTCTCGATCTCGCTGCAGCTTTGCCATGCCTACTTCAGGCATGGAGAGCCAGGCAACTTTCATTGGGACAACTGGGCCTTTGTTTCTGGATCATAGCAGTAGGCCCACGATTCATCTCTGGTTATAACCTTCTTGAGGAAATCTGGTTCATTGCAAGCATTTTGAATCAAGTCACCAGCAACTGTGGCACAATGTTCCTTCTGCTCTGGTAGCAGTAGCTGTGCAACAAATTTTGCCACAGTGTGTTTCATGCCAAGATCCTCCATCAAAATCTTGGACACAGTAGATTTTGGAGTCCCTAGATCAGCTTCTAGTTCTTGCACTGTAGTCACCAATCTTTGTTCATTGCAAGGTGTACACGTTCAGCATTCTCAGGTGTTTTTCAGGCATTCTGAGGCATTTCTCAGGTGTTGCAGGCCTTCCAGAATGTGGACCACTTTCAACAGATTCTTGACCATCTTTGAAGCATTTGTGCCATGCTTTTATTTGCACTGCACTCATTGCATTATCCCCAAAAGCCTTCTTAGTCATCCAAATAGTTTCTGTGGAGGAATGTTCAAGCTTAATGAAAAATTTAATGCAGATTCATTGCTCTATTCACTTAGTCGTTTTGAATGCAACAGACACATGGTAGACTTGTTCACTCAATTGAGTCTACTGCCCCCACTGACTAGTATAATGAAGTCATCATTGTTCACACATGCACATTCCAGTCCCCTCTTCTTGGCTGTCAGGTTACATCGATGTCCTGCAAATTGTTCTCATTATATTAACAATAACTGTACTTTTTCTGGACAGACCTTTTGTGTACTTTAAAATTGCTTTATGTGAAAAACTCATGTATTATCACAGTAGTTTTATGGGATGTATGTATCAAACTCATTTTATAGATGAAAAAATTCAGGCTTGGAAAAAGAAGCTAGGTGATTTGCCCCAGTTCATAATGTTAGAGTAAATAGTAGAAATAGAATTCAAAGACAAATTAACCTGCTTTCAATTCCATGTTCTCTCATCTCTGCCTTCATTACAGCCTCTCACGTCTGGCATCACATTTTTTTGTTTACAGGTACAACTGGTTCAATTATACTCCACATTCCCCACATCTAGTTCATTATGGGAGCTCAATAAACACAAATTAAATAACTGAGCTCAATTTTCCTCATGAGTTACTTCCAAAATTATGGTATAAAATCTAGGAATAGTACTATACCTTAAATGCAAGGCCAAGGGCAATCATTCTTTTATGCTCTGATTTCTCTTTGGATCATGTAACAATAATTTTTAAAAATATATTTTATTAATTATGCTATTACAATTGTCCCATTTTCCTCCCTTCACTCCCCTTCATCCTGCGCACCCTCTCCCACCCACATTCCCCCCTTTAGTTCATGTTCATGTGTCATACTTGTAAGTTCTTTAGCTTCTACATTTCCCACACTATTCTTGCCCTCCCCCTGTCTATTTTCTACCTACCATCTATGCTACTTATTCTCTGTACCCTCCTCCTCTTCCCCCTCCCACTCCTCTGTTGCTAACCCTCCATGTGATCTCTATTTCTGTGGTTCTGTTCCTGTTTTACTGTTTGCTTAGTTTGTTTTTGTTTTAGATGTCATTGTTAATAATTGTGAGTTTGATGTCTTTTTAGTATGCCTGTTTTTTATCTTCTTTTTCTTAGATAAGTTCCTTTAACATTTCATATAATAAGGGCTTAGTGATGATGAACTCCTTGAATTTGAATTTATCTGAGAAGCACTTTATCTGCCCTTCCATTCTAAATGAAAGCTTTGCTAGATAGAGCAATCTTGGATGCAGGTCCTTGCCTTTCATGACTTGGAATACTTCTTTCCAGCCCCTTCTTGCCTGTAAGGTCTCTTTTGAGAAATCAGCTGATAGTCTAATGGGAACTCCTTTGTAGGTAACTATCTCCTTATCTCTTGCTGCTTGTAGGATTCTCTCCTTCATTTTAATCTTGGCTAATGTAATTATGATGAGCCTTGGTGTGTTCCTCCTTGGATCCACCTTCTTTGGGACTCTCTGTGCTTCCCGGACTTCCTGGAAGTCTATTTCCTTTGCCAGATTGGGGAAGTTCTTCTTTATTATTTGTTCAAGTAAGTTTTCCACTTGTTGCTTTTCCTCTTCCCCTTCTGGTACCCCTAAAATTCAGATGTTGGAACATTTAAAGATGTCCCGGAGGTTCCTAAGCCTCTCCTCATTTTTTTAAAATTCTTGTTTCTTCATTGTTTTCTGTTTGGTTGTGTTCTTTTTTCCTTCTGGTCCACTCCATTGATCTGAGTCCCAGTTTCCTTCCCATCACTATTGGTTCCCTGTATGTTTTCCTTCATTTCACTTAGTGTAGCCTTTAATTTTTCATCTAATTTGCAACCAAATTCAACCAATTCTATGAGCATCCTGATCACCAGTGCTTTGAACTGTGCATCTGATAGATGGGCAATCTCTTTGTTGCTCAGTTGTATTTTTTCTGGAGCTTTGATCTATTCTTTCATTTGGGTCATTTTTTGTCTTGTCATACCTGTTATGTATGAGGGGCAGAGCCTTAGGTGTTCACCAGGGCCGGGCAACCCACATTGCTGGGTTGTGACGCTATTTGTAGGGGAGGAGTCTGAGAGGGTACAATGGTGTTTGCTGTGCTCTCTGTCAGATTTCAGTCACTTCTACCACTTCCCCCAAGCAAATTGGGCCCTTCTGGTGCTGGTTCCCGGGTGGGTGGGCTTGTGTACATTCTACAACCCTGTGGGTCTCTCCAATGAACTCTCCCGTGAGGCTGGGAGTCTCTCCTTGAACCTCAACCCCCACAGGTGTTTTCAGTGTATTGAGGCTTTATTTCCCAGTGCTGGGGCCCTGAGTTGCATGATCTGTCTCACTCCCCAGTTTCACCTAGTTTATTTGTGCATGACTGTGGGACCACCTGGCCTGCCAGCCACCTTGTGTGCTGCACCCCTCCACAATCCATCGCTTCCCTTGTTCTTCCCACTGTTGCCCTGCGCC
>PVKM010028671.1:0-18143 GCA_004027735.1 Carollia perspicillata
ATTGTAATTGCCCAGTCTGACTGCTTCTACTACATGGTGCAACTATTACACTGGACAGATTTAATGTGATGAAATTATGAGAGCACATAAATAACAAATCCTCAAGCAAAATGATAGAATATCCTATCTCACATAGAAGAGTGATGAGAAAGCTTGAGGTGCTGAGTCATAGACTCACCTGTTCATGATATAAATCAAATGGAGAGCTTTCCAACTATGTGGGCCTGAAAAAGGAAAGTTGACGTTCGTAATATGCTCACTCTTCCAATTCCTGGTATCTTTCTTCATATTTAAAGGAAATGAAAAACATTCATGAGCAGATGGCAGTCTACATAAGGGCCGATGAAATACACCTGTGTCTCACAAGCTGCAATTACAATGGGAACAGCTGTTGACCTGGACCAGCGTGTGTTAGTTTTCCATTAGCTCACAGTGTTCAGAGGGCCATCTGTAGCTCAGAGCTAAGTAAATGGAGTCATTTTCCATAGGTTGTTATGTAGAAAAACTGATAAAGTATGGTTGCTTTGAAGAAGGGAAAAACCCTCAGAGATTCTGGCAGAGTTTCCAGGAAGGTCATCATTAACAAGGCTATTCAATAAACTCTGCCCATGGGTCCTTTACTAAGCCTGTGGCTGCCTATGAGGGAGGGTAGGTTTACTTGGATTGCTGTCAAATGTCAATGAGGTATGGGGCAGAGACTTAGCATATTCACATTTATTTTATTTCCTGATGGCATACTTCCTTCTCTCTCTCTCTCCTTTCCTTTGTTTCTTCCTTCTTTCATTTCAGAAACATTTTTTGCCAGTGATATGGTGAAGCAGTATTTTATAAGGTGATTGAACTTTCAAGCTGTGAAATGGCACTCCCCTTCAATTATCTTGCAGAATAAGGCTCTATGTCACTTTCACCTGTTGAACTATGCTTTCCAACAAGGAAGAAACCATTCTGAGTATTGGGTCCTTATTGCCTATCATAGCATGTAGCAGGTGCTCAATAAATACCTGCTGACTGAAAGTATGAACAAATTATAATATACATGGGGGGGGGATTTTGGTCATTAGCTTGCTTACATGGCCAATCTATGTTAGTCTTTAAGTAGCACACCAGATATATAGGCTGAAAATAAGTAAAAAAATGAACACAAGCAGAAAAAAACTTTAAGTACAGCAGGATTTATAATCAATATAGAGGTAAAGTTGCTTTATATTCTAATACAAAGGCAATATAACTGACTGCCTTTGTTATGACTGACATAAATTTTTCTTGCTCACATTCTGATTTTTCTTTCAACAAATTGCCCTTGATTAAGTTTTTTTTTTAACTAACATTTATTAAGTGCAGATATTGTGCAAAGATGCTTTACATTTGTTTTCTCCTGTAAATTTTGGAAGCAGGGATGTCACTATTTTGGAGATGGAAAAGTTGAGGCTCTGACAATTTTAGTGACTTTCCCACAGGTGGTAAATGGAATGGCTAGGGTTTGAACCTAGGTTTATTTGACTGCTACAATACACTGTCTGTTAAACGTGTGCTGGCTCCTTCAGTGCACTCTAGACATACCTCTTAAATTTCAATATAGGATAAAATTTCCTGAGAGCTTTGTTCTTCAATACTTTATATTTTCCTTTTCCCATGATTTGAAAATACTTAATTTTCTCCCATGACTTTGAGAATTTGACTGTAAGAGCCAGAGTTGGCTCTTAGAGTCAATGAATACTATGGCAGTGGTCTGCAGAAGCCAGGAGAACCTGCAGAAGGTGGATTTCAGGAGCATGAACCCCATTTGTTCCAGGACATTGCTGAGTACTCCTAGAGACACTACACTGACAAGATAGTGCTGTGCTGGCCACAGATATGAATATCACAGACTTGGGCACAGGGTGAACAAATCTGATGCCAGGTGATGGGTAGCCTAAAATCCTAGCTATTTCAATATTTCAATGGTATCCCTGTCTCTACAAAAGCAACAAACCCTGCTGGGGCTTTCCTCACACCTTCCTGGTTGAAATCTGCCATGGTTCTGCCCCTCCTCATGCTTCACCTTGGGAAGCAGTCTTTTAGTTCCTTTGTCTTGTGTGACCCTTCTTCCTTGTTTTATTAATGACCTCAGCCTGAAGCCCCATTGATGCACACTGAAGAAAGCATATTCCGTATCATCATCATCATCATCATAGAAGATTAGCTCTGGGTGTCTCTTTCACCAACTTATACTCAGCCCAAAGAAACAGAACTTTTCTGGACTTCAGGTCAAATGGCAGCATAGGTAAACATGGCTCAACACTTTGCACAACCACATGAAAATTACAAATAAAATATAGAACAACCATCACTCAGAACCATCCAGAATCCAGTTGAATGGATGTCTGACAACTATGGAATTAAAGAAACCACATCCATCCAGACTGTCCAGACTGGTAGGAGGGGCAAAGATGCAGAATGGGCTGGTCCAACATCCATGTATGATGGATAAAAATTTGAGAGGGATATCTTGGGAACAAGGAGTCCCAGCCTCACACCAGGTGCCCCAGGCCAGGATTCCAGTGCCAGGAAAAGAAGTCTCCATAACTTCTAGCTGCAAAAACAAACAGGGATTGAGTCAGTAGAAGAAACTTTTGGAGTCCCAAGAAGTTGTTCTTAAAGAACCTACACACAGACTTATTCAGATTCACTCCCACTGAGTTCCAGCACTGGGTTAGCAGCTTAAAGGGCATAGTGGCATACAGGGAGAAACTGAAGTGTCTGGCATCAAGGTGAGAGCTGGGGGAAAGATTTCTCCCATACAGTAAGGCAGAAAGAGGCCATTGTCTCTTTTTGGAACCCTCTCCCAACAGAGCAACAGAGCCAGCAGGCTCATGCCATATCTGAGACTCCACCAACCTGGCTAAAACTGTTTGCCCCACCCTGGAGATTCTCAGGGACTCCATCCCACCCAAGCTGCTTTCCCATATGAATGGTTGATCTTGGCTGGTGCTTCACAACTTCCTAAATATGCTCAAACAAGCACAAGCCAGCCTCAATAAGCCCCCAGCCCTCCATATGTCTTCCTAAGTGGCCCCAGGCTCAGCACTAGAAGCAGCCAGCCTAGATACATAGCATGGCTTGCCTGGGAATCTCCAAGCCCAGCACAAGTAGTAGCCATCTCAAATTGCTTTATAGCTAAGGCAAGGTGGCTCCAGGCAGAACACAGGTGGTGGCTGACCCTGACCTGCACCACCCAAGAAAACTCAGAGTCTGTGTACCCAGTGACCAGCTATAGATCATATTAGAGCACCACCACCCTGCCCCTGCACCACTGATCCTCCACCAAAGGGCAGAGGTTGGTGGTCAGTGGTCACAGCCAGTCCTTGCTCACAGCTAGGCTCCTAGCCAGTCACAGACTGTCCTAGGTAAATCCCTTCCATTGACCTGCCAATGCCAATCAAGGTTCAACTACAGAGGAAGGTGTACTCAGCCCTTACAAAGGGCGCACCTTGAGTATCCAGCTTGGGTGATAGGTGGGCCTATGCCACTGAACTCTACAGGACACCTATTCCATTAGACCATGCTACAAAGATAGGAGTCATAGCAATTCTACCTAATATATAGAAACAAACATAGGGAGGCTGCCAAAATGAAGAGATAAAGAAACATGGCCCAAATGAAATAACAGATCAAAACTCCAAAAAAAGAACTAAACAAAAGAGAAAAGCAATCTATTAAATACAGAGCTCAAAACATTGGTTATAAGGATGCTCAAGGAACTTAGTGAGGGACTCAAAGCATAAAAAAGATTCAGTCAGAAATGAAGAATACACTAATTAAAATAAAAAACAATTTACAGGAAAACAACAGTAGAGTGGATAAAGCCAAGAATCAAGTCCATGATCTGGAACATAAGGAAGCAAAAAACAAACATCAGAACAAGAAGAAAAAAAATCCAAAAAAAAAAAAAAAAAAACAAGGATAGTGTAAGAAGCTGCTGGGACAACTTCAAGCATTTCAACATTCACATCATGGGTGTGCCGGAAGAATAAGAGGAAAACAAGAAATTGGAAATCTATTTGAAAAAATGATGAAAGAAAACTCCCCTAATTTGGTGAAGGAAATAGACATACAAGTCCAAGAAGTACATAGAGTCCCAAACGAGATGAATATAAACAGGTGTATCCATACCAAGACACATCATAATTAAAATGCCAAAAGTTAAAGATAAAGAATCTTAAACTAGCAAGAGAAAATAAGTTAGTTACCTACAGGTGAGTTCCCATAAGACCATCAGCTGATTTCTCAAAAGAAACTTTGCAGGCTAGAAGAGGCTGGCAAGAAATATTCAAAGTCATGAAAAAGTGGACCTATAGCCAAGCTCGCTCTACTCAGCAAACATATCATTTAGAATCAGGGCAGTTAAAGAGCTTCCCAGACAAGAAAAAACTAAAGGAGTTCATCACCAAACCATTATTATATGAAATGTTAAGGGACATACTTAAGAAATAGAAGATCAAAACTATGAACAAAACAATGTAAATAAATACATATCTACTAACAATTGAATCTAAAAAACAAACTAAGCAGACAAGAAGAATAAAGAAAGAATTATGCATATGAAGAGTGTTTTGGTGGTTTCCAGATGGGAAAGGTGTTTGGGGGAATAGGTTAAGAAGTGAGAGGATTAAAAAAGTATAAATAGGTAGTTATGGAATAGCCATGGGGACATAAAGTACTGTTATAGAAAATGGAGTAGCCAAAAAACCTATACACATGCCCCATGGACATGAACAATGGTTTGGGGTTTGCCTGAGGGAGACAGGGGTGCTGGATGGAAGAGGGCAAAGGGAGAAAAATTGGGACAACTGTAATAGCATGATCAATAAAACATAATAATAAAAAAAAAAGAAACAGAACTTTGCTGATTTCGTGACCATCTGTGTCTCTGTCCAGCTTTCGGAGAACAAGTGTGGAGCCACCACCTGATGCTTCCTGTGATCACTGCTACTCTCAGTTCCTCACATCACCACAATCCCATTTTCAAAGCCTATCCTTCTCATAGTTCTTCATGATTAGGCTTTTAAGCAGAACTGCAGCAGTTCTTTCCTCAGTAGCTTTGGCAATTGCATTTTGATTGTATTTAGTACAATGTCCAGGCATAGCTAAGAAAGGAAATTGTTTGCTAATTAGGACATGCCTCCCTCACTCTTTTTGAGCTGATTCTCTATTTTCTTTCCTTTCTTTATCATTGAAGAATTCTTAGCATCTGCTTGAATTCAGACATGTATATCTTTCTGCTGTAATACTTCTCTTTTCATTTGACAGGCTGGGTTGTCTTATAAGGAAAAGCTGAGCACTCTGATATCTGATTACATCACATGCTTTTTAAATGTTCCTCCTCAAAGAGTACTGGATGACAGTGATGATGACCTATAAAAAGCAATTAAGGCTTCAGGATCATTTCCACTTGTGAGCTGGGGATGAGATGGCAGAGAGCACCAAGAGACTATTTATAACAGAGAGTAAATAGGCTCTTTGGGTAAGGCACAGGATAGGATGTGAGATATTTCAGGTCTGTAACACTGTGTTGTTTTTCTCTGCCAAAAGAGTTAGAAAATGCAATAGAACTGTCTAATGCTGGTAGATCAAATTAGTCTTCTCTATTTTTGCCAAAAACATTCCACAGGGAGTGTAGCCATTTTTTTGTTGTTATTGTTTTTTTGTTTTTCAGGAACAGCAGGTTTCCTCTTTTACTACAGTGTATGGCTTCTAGAAAGTTGCTCAATATAATGAAAGATTTGCAGCCTGGTGGACATTTTCATAGGGAATAAAAAAATTGCTCCTTTTAAAGATAGACTTGTGAGTAACACCACACCTAAGAGTTAAATTGTAATCTTTAAAAGGATTACTTGAACAATGTTGTCATCTGTGAGGCTGGTTGTGCTGGATATTGAGCATGTGCTTCATGTTGGTGGAATCTGAGTTGTTGGAGCAATGAGAAGTCTTGTTATTCTTTGAATCACTGGAGGAAGTTACCTTGACAGATTATTTTTCTAACTCAAATAGTACTCAAAAAGCCTGACTGAGAAATCTCAATCTAGAGGACTTCCAGTCAAGATGGAGGTATAGTTAGACACAATTTGCCTCCTTGCACAACCCTAAGAAGTTTCAAAACTAAGTTCAAAACCAACCATAAATTCTAGAAAATCAAACGGTATGGAAGTTTGACAAGCAAGGATTTAAAGAAACCATATTCATCCAGAGTGGTAGAAGGGGCAGAGATGAGGAACCAGGGTGGAGAGGATGCAGTGTTGTGGTGTTGGCAAGGTGGCTGATAGAATGGGTGGTCCCACATTCATATGTGGTGAATAAAATTGGAAGGGATACCATGGAAATAAGAGATCCCTGCTCCAGGCCAGACCACAAAGCCTAGGGTTCCAGTGCCGAGTAAATAAAGCCTCATAACTTCTGACTGTAAAAACCAGTGAGATTTCAGCAGCAAAAGAAACTGCTGATCTCTTGGAACAGGCTGTTCAATGGGCCTACGCAGTCCTAGAATGAACCCAAAACCACCTACTCTGGGAACCATACCAGGGCAGCAGCTAGAGGGGTGCCAGTCACATACGGGAAAGTGGGTGAAGTGACTGGAAATGGGGAAAGTGCCAAGCAAGCCTCAGTGGCATTGTCCCCTTTCTGACCCCTTCCTGACATACAGAGCCACAAAGCAGTGAAACTGGTTGCCCTGCCCTTGTGAATACCTAAGGTTCTGCACCATACAACTTAACAGGTGCACCAAGACAGAGAGTCAAAGCAGCTCTATCTAATACACTGAAACAAAAAAAGGGAGGCTGCCAAATCAAGGAGACAAATAAATTTTGCCCAAATGAAATAACAGAACAAAACCCAGATAAGCAAAATGGAGATAGCCAACCTACCAGATGCAGAGCTCAAAACACTGGTGATAAGGATGCCCAGAGAACTTGCTAACTATGGCAACAGCATAAGAGAAGAAATGAAAGCTACACTAAGTGAAATAAAGAAAAACCCACAGGGAACCAACAGTGAAGGGAGGGAAGCCAGGGCTCAAATCAACAATTAAGAACATAAGGAAGAAATAAATAATCATCCAGAACAGAATACAGAAACAAGAAGTTTAAAAAATGAGAGAATAAGATGACTGTGGGACATCTTCAAAAGTGCCAACATTCAAATCATAGGGATGCCAGAAGGAAAAGAGGAGGAACTAGAATTGAAAACTTATTAAAAAAAAACAATAAAAGACAATTTCCCTAATTTGGTGAAAGAAATAGACATACAACTACGGAAAGCACAGAGAGTCCCATACAAGTTGGACCCAAAGAGGACCACACCAAGACATATCATAATTAAAATGCCAAAGGTTAAAGAAAAAAAGAGAATCTTAAAAGCATCAAGGGAAAGGCAGAAAGTTACCTACAAAGGAGTCCCCATAAGACTATCGGCTGAAAAAAAAAAAGACTATCAGCTGATTTCTCAAAAGTAACTTTGCAGGCTAGAAGGGACTGGCAAGAAGTATTCAAAGTAATGAAAAGCAAGGACCTACAACCAAGATTACTCTATCCAGCAAAACTATCAATTAGAATGGAAGTATAAAGTGCTTCCCAGACAAGGTAAAGCTAAAAGAGTTCATCATCCCCAAGCCCTTATTATATGAAATGTTAAAGGAACTTATTTAGGAAGAAGATCAAAACTATGCTCATTAAAATGACATCAAACTTACAACTATGAACAACTGAATTTAAAAAAGAAAAACAAATGAAGCAAACAACTAGAACAGGAACAGAACCAAAGATATGGAGATCCTTTGGAGGGTTATCATTAGGGAGGGGGAAAGGGGAGAAATGGGCAAAAGGTACAGGGATCAAGAAACATAATTGATAGATACAAAATAGACAGGGTGATGTTAAGAACAGTATAGGAAATGGAGAGGACAAAGAACTTATATACACAACCCGTGGACCTGAACTAAGGTGGGGGGATTGCTGAAGGGAAGGGGGATAATGGGTAGGGGAGGGCAAAGGGGAGAAAACTAGGACAACTATAATAGCATAATCAATAAAATATACTTAAAATAAAATCATGAATCATAAAAATAAAAATATAATCATTTTTTTAAAAATAAAGAAATCTCAATCTACCAGGATTCCAGAAAACTTTGGCCTTGCATGTTACCTTCTTGAACTAGTTGTTTTTGCTGAAAAGAGTTGATATTTTGCCTACTCTCAGTATGATCAGGAGAATTAGTTGCTCTATCAGCATATGGAATTGATATAAAATGTATAAAAACATTAAGATTGGGCACCTTATGTAGAGAACTTGTTCTACTAACTGAAAATTGAATAACTACCAGCTATTCAAATATAGTTGATGGAGAAAAGATGAGTTTCCGTGGCACAAAACAATGTCTGCCTGAATCATATCTTTTACAATCTGAATACATGGTGCTTTTTTAGAAATTCAGAATGTTCTCCCCCTTTATATATCTGATTTTTGCTGATGTGACAAGTGAGAAAACAGCAGGAAATATTTAGGATCTTATAGCATAGATTCATTTCCAAAAACAGAGCCAGTTCCTTAAAAAAGGGACATCCCAGGGGGAAAAAACCTTTTATATGCCCATGAAAATTTAATCTATTCTGGAACTTTTGACATAGAGAAGGTGTAATGAAAAGCATCTGAGGATTTCTGGTCAAGATGGAGACAGAGGTAAACATGGCTCACCTCCTTGCACATCCACATCAAAATTACAACAAACTACAGACCAAAGATCACTTAGAACCATCAGAAACCAAGTTGAATGGAAATCCAACAACTATGGAACTAAAGAAACCACATCAACTGAGTAGGGTAAGAGACACAGAAGTCTGTAGACACAGAATGGGTGAGTCCCAAACCTACTTGTGGTGTATGAAACTCAGGAGGTTTATCTCAGAAGTGAGGGGTCCCAGCCCCACACCAGGCCTCCCAGCCCAGCGTACCAGTGCCAGAAAGAGAAACCCCTAAAAGTATGAGCATGCTCAAGGAACAGAGTGAGTACTTCAACAGCATGAAAGAGAACTAGGCAGAAATGAAGGAAATGAACAATTTCAGGGAATCAATAGTAGAGTGAATGAAACCAAAAATCCAATCAATGATATGGAACATAAGGAAGCAAAAAACAACTGTCAGAACAACAAGAAGAAAAAAGAATCCCCCAAAAGAAGGATAGTGTGTTTAGCCTCTGGGACAATTTCAAACAAACCAACATTCACGTCATAGGGGTGCCAGAAGAAGAGAAAGAGCAAGAAATTGGAAATCTATCTGAAAAAATAATGAGAGAAAACTTCCCTGATTTGGTGAAGGAAATAGATATGCAAGTCCAGGAAGCACATAGAGTCCCAAACAAGATAGATGTAAACAGGTCCACACCAAGACACATCATAATTAAAATGCCAAATGCTAAAAATAAATAGAGAATCTTAAAAGCAGCAAGAGAAAAGCAGTCAGTTATCTACAGGGGAGTTTCCATAAGACTGTCAGCTGACTTCTCAAAAGAAACTCTGCAGGCCAGAAGTGATTGGCAAAAAAAAATTCAGTCATGAAAAGCATAAAAAATGGAGTAGCCAAAGAATTTACAGGTATGACCCATGGACATGAACAAGGGTGGGGGATTGCCTGAGGGAAGTTGGGGGTGCTGTGTGGGGTATAATGGGGAAAATTAGGATAACTGTAACAGCACAATCAAAATATTTTAAAAAGAGAAAAATGTGGACTAAAATAATTTCCAATTTTCACTCTCCAAGTGAGGGGAGGTAAGAATGCTACCCAATGAGAACACTGTTCCAAGACTTCTTTTTGGCCCATCATATTATCCACTTTAATCTAAATAACTCATGTGTCAGTGGGTACACTAGGCACTTATTGATTCTCAACATCTTTTGAAAACACTCCCTTAGTCTTCATAGTTTCCACATTTTGAATCCTGCATCAAGATACCATGCAAAAGACTGCATCAGAATCCCTTGTTGCTTAAGGTACAAAAACCCATGACTTAGATTTCCCCATCTGGAGGTCCCTGGACAAGATATGGATGAGGAAGGGAGCAATGTTAGGATGTGGTCCTGCATAGACTTTGGCAAGTGTGGTGGCAAAGGGGTTCTGGTTCTTCAGAGTTTGTGGTGGCGGCATGTCTGGACACAGGTGTGCTTGCAGATAAGCAGTGGGGATGGCAGAACTAGTGTTTTCAATAGGACATCTCCCCACAGGTGTATGGGCATTGTGCTTTATTACTAGCTACTTAGCATTTTGAGTCTAGTTCTCTGACTCTCCTTGAGACTCAGATGAAGTTCTTAATATACTTTCATAAATATTTTGTTTAAATTAATTATAAATCACCCTGTGATTTACAATTAAACTCCTCCTGACAGAACAATGGAAACAAAACATGATAACAGAGAAGTAGTTTAATTTCAGCTATGATGGATCAGAAGGGCATTGGAAGTAGAAGATTCAAAATCTCCATAGAATAAAAGAATCTGGTAGATTTCAGAGACCTTTAAATTGGGAAGTTCCTCTTTTGATTAAATATGGGGTTTCACCCCTTAACTATCCCCATAGCTATACAAGAAAAGGCACTAAGGGAGGTAAACTTGAGTATTTTCAAGAATTTGTGAAATAGTGTAAAAAAATAAAAATTGTCCCAAATCATCATCTGGGAAAACTTATTATTAGCTCCCCCATCCCCAGGTTTATTGAGAGCTAATTAATATATAACTGATTAAATTTAAAGTGTACAACATGATGATGACTTAATATGTATATATTATGAAATGATTACCACAATAGGGTTATTTAACACATTTATCACATTACATAATTAATTATCCTTGTGCATGTGTATGGTGAGAATATTTTTTTAAATTTTAATTGTTCAAGTACAAGAATTTTTAAAGTCTACTCTCATAGCAATTATTCACAATAAAGTACTGTTAGCTATAGTCACTACTTGTGCATTCAATCTCCAGAACTTACTTATAACTGGAAATTTGTACCCATGGATCACCTTCACCCATTCCCTCCTTCTAGCACCCTTCCTCTCTCTGACTGATTTCACTTACTTCACTTAGCATAATGGCCTCAGTATTCATCCAGACTGTCACAAGGCTGAATGATTACGTACACACACACACACACACACACACACACACTTTTCTTCATCCATTCATATGTCAATGGATACTTAGGCTGTTTCCATGTTTTGATTATTGAGAATAATGCTGCAACAAACATGGCAATATAGATATATCTTCAAGATAATGATTTTATCTCCTTCAGATATACCCAGAATTAGAATTCCTGGATCATATGATAGTTCTGTTTTTAAGTCTCTGAGAAACCTCTATGCTGTTTTCCATTGTGGCTGCACCAATTTACATTCCTACCATCAGTGGATGAGGATTCCCTTTTCTGTATATCCTCACCAGCACTTGTTATTGCTTGTCCTTCTGATAAGTATTCTATCAGGTGTGAGGTGATATCCAGTAGTGATTTTGATTTTCATTGCTCTGATGGTTAGTGATGCTGAGCATCTTATCATGTACCTGTTGGCCATCTGTATATCGCCTTTGAAAAAATGTCTGTTCAGTTATTTTACCTATTTTTAAATCAGATTGGGTTTTTTTTTGCTATTGAGTTGTATAAATTTCTTATGTATTTTGGATATGAACACCTTAATCACATATATGATTTGCAAGTATTTTTCTCATTCTGTGGTTTGCCTTTTCAATTTGTTTATTGTTTCTTTTGTTGTACAGAAACTTTTCAGTTAGATGTAGTATCACTTATTGATTTTTAGTTTTCTTGCTGTGCTTTTGATGTTATGTCCAAAAAAATCATTGCCAAAGCCAATATCAAGAGGCTTTTTTTCAAAGAGTTTTTTTTTTCTAGGAGTTTATGGTTTCAGGTCTTACATTTAGGTCTTTATTTTAAGTTAGTTTTTGTGAGTGGTATAAATAGGAGTTCACTTATCAATAAATATGTTAATAACATTAATAAACTGAAATATCAAATATTCAAAGCTATAATTATCTCAATAGATGCAGGAAAAGCATTTGACAAAATTCAACATCCTTGCATAATAGAAACTCTGAACAAACTGGGTATACAAGGAACATACCTCAACATAATGTAGACCTTATACAACAAGCCCCCAGCTAAACATGAAACCAGGGCACCCACTCATATTACTCCTCTTCAACACAGTACTGGAAGTCTTAGGAATTCCTTCAAAGTATAGTCCAAAGACACCTGGGGGTCCCCAAACTCTTGGCAACCTTTAAGAATGTCTGCAAAACCAAAACTGTTTTAATAAAAATCCTTACATGATTTGCCTTTTCAGCTTGTTGACATATGCAAGTGATGATGCAAAAGCAATTGTGGAACCTTGTTAAGAATCAAGGAAGTGGCACCAAACTACACAAGTAGTCATTGTATGCTTCTCCATCACACACATAGCTGAAACAAACAGGCAAACAAAAACCCAATGGCACTCAAGAATATCTTTGGTGATGCATCAACAATTAAATATGAACAATAGAATATGTACCTTCTAAATAATTTAGGTGGCAAAATGGGAAAACATATATATAGTACTTTTCTGTATACCAAGTTACCATGGTTGTTTTGAGGAAAAGCATTTGTGCAATTCTTTGAGTTGCAAGTTGAACTAGCTGGATTTTGTTTTTTCGTTTTATTTTTCATGGCATACCATTTTTACTTGAAAAAATGACTAACAAACTACAGTTATTCTGATCTAGATATTTGGCAGAAATTTTTTTATAAATGAATAAAGTGAGCCTGTCATTTTAAGGAAAACAACTGAGTATTTGCAACCAATGATAAAATAATAAAATATGAGCTTGCAGGGAAATTAAAGTTTTGGAAAACTTCTCTATCATCATGAGCTTGACAACTTCTTAATACTTGAAGACTTTTATGAGATTGGTGATGATATTAACTAGTTTGCTTTTTAAAATAATATTGTATGATGAAATATGTCAACATTTGGATTATCTGCATAACTCATTGAACCAATATTTTCCCAATAACAATGCATGCTGTTACAAAGTTATGCATGGGTAAAAGTTCTGTTTAAAAATTCAAGATATTTTGTCCTGGCTGATGTGGCTCAGGTGGTTGGAGTGTTGTCCCATAGACTGAAAGGTTGTGGGTTCAGTTCTCAGTCAGGGCACATACCCAGGGTGTGGGTTTGATCCTGGTTGGGGTGCATACAAAAAGGCAACTGATGGCAACCAATGACTGTTTCTTTCTCACATCAATGTTTTTTTCTCTCTCTCTTTCTCTCCCCCTTCCTCTTTCTCTAAAAGCAATGAAAAAATGGAGTTGGGTGAGGGTAAAAAATGATGAAAAAAATCTATGTATTTTAATAGGAAAATATTTTAATGATGTTTTGTAGCACAGAAAATATTAAACTGAGACAGGAAAGAGAGATGTGAGGCAATCTACAAAATCATAAATTATATTGCTTTAAATCTTGACATAACCTAGATGCTGAGAACGATCAGGTCTCCTATTAGCAGATTTTCATTGCTTGCCCAAAGGCACAGTCTGGGTGATACATCCAACAAGGAGATCTTTCTTGGACTCCAGCCCCGTGACTTGTCAATTACAGTATTATAATATTTGAGAATCCCCATCTCTATAGATACAAATGACAGTCTGTCTGCCTAGAACCGACTTCAGTTGCTCCTCAGGCCCTATCAGGCTGGACTTCTGATTTCTTTTTTCTTTCTGACCTTGAATTTAGAAGAGCTTCTTCCTGAGGTCCTTCTATCATTCAATTTCTTCTTCCTGCTGCTTCACTTTGAAATGTTTTCATTGTGCAGATGCTATTGCTCCTTGGCCTTCTTCATTTTCTTACAGTGCACTGTACTCAGAGTAGATCAGTGGATGATAATTTAAGAGAGTGCATGAAGTTTATTGATATGGTTTTAGAGCCTACATTGTATCTACTCTTTAAGAAACTATTAGTTGAGCCTTTGTGTATGTATACTCCTCCCTTTTCTAACTATATCTATGTGAGGCTGCATTTCCTTTATATGCTTTTACCAAAACATTCTGTAGCAGGTTGAATGCTGAAATAGAAAATGGAATCTAGCTTTTGTCTATTAAGCCAGACATGAAAGAGATTTACAAAAATATATAAGCAATGCTATTGTTCTCACTAACTTTGTTATTTATATTAGTATGAAATTGGGTTATTACTGTGATTTTTGAATTAATAGATATATATTTTTTAATTTTAAGAAGTTAATAAATGTAATCCACATTAACAAAAGTTCTTTAAGGTACTCGATAACATTAAATATAACATTGATTCTAAAAACTTAAAAACTGCTAACCTAATAAATTATTCTTGGGAAATTTTGCATGCAAATACCAAGCAAGTTAATGTGTTCAGCAATAGATTGAAATGACCTCCTCATTTGAATGTGAAATTAAGTGTAATGTCAATAACAGTACCAAAAATAATTGATTAAGAGAAGTCAAAAAGGAGCCCTGGCTAATGCAGCTCAGTGGATTGAGCACAGGTTTGTGAAGCAAAGGGTTGCTGGTTCGATTCCCAGTCAGGGCACATGCCTGGGTTGCAGGGCAGGTCCCCAGTAGGGGACACATGAGAGGCAACCACACATTGATGTTTCTCTCCCACTCTTTCTCCTTCCCTTCCCCGGTCTCTAAAAATAAATAATAAACTATGTTTTTAAAAAGCAATCAAAATGGAAAACAAAGGTTTAAAAAGCCTCTGTGATACTCTGCTCATGTGCACGAAGACTCTGAACTTGGTTCCTGACATGTGATAGTAAACACAGCGCTGGTCTCCTAGGTGTGCTATTTGCTTTGCCATGTCACACACATGCTTTTGTTTTTTTATATCTCAGATATTAGTCTTCTGTCTGGCTTCCTTGTGTTTAATACATCTGACTTATGGCTTGTTTCTTTGTCTGCCTTTTATTATTTTACTTCATCAGGGAAAATACAAATTTCATTTGAATTTTGTATAAAGAATAATCAGCAGATTACAATTCAGTTTTAAGTGTCTTTCCTTATCAAAATACATAGAATTATATGGCAGTCTCGGGATTCAGTTCTTTAGCTGATGACATATAATATAACATTGAATAAAACTGTACAGTCTGACATAGTTAGGCCTATTATTACCTAGTATAGAATATAAAAACAGAAGAGGGAAAAAAGTGGACAAGATCTTCATAGATAACTAAGCAGCTGGATGAACACAGCAAGAGAAAGAAAAGATATTTTCCTGTTGCTTTCCTGATGTCGGTGTTTCCCTTGCTGAGCTTCGAATGTTTCCTCATTTCCTCTCCCCATGGGACTCTGGGTTCTCAGAGTTTGACATAACTTAGGGTGCTGTCAGTATGGTGAAGTTGCCTGTGTTCCAATGCATCGTCACCACCTACTAGCTATGTGACCTTGATCAAGCGACTTCAGCTCTTTGTACTCTATTTCCCTTTCCATAAAATGTGATAATAATGAATGGGTCTGCATCAGTGGATGAAGACTAAGTGAAACTATCTGTGTACCATGCTCAGCCTTCTGCCTGCCACCCAGCATGTCCTCCATGAGCATCAGCTACAATTCTTCTCCACTTTCACTCATTGTCACTTTTATCTTAATTGTATGCTAAATGAGTGGGAAAACAAAAAAAAACATATTGGCTAATTCAATGAATAAGTACTAAACTCTTATATAGCAGGTACTGTGACAGGACTGGGGATACAAAGATGAACAAAAGAGAGTGGAGGCCACATCCACTTAGCACATTACACCATTCCTGGCCTCTGGCAGAGTACCTGGCATATAGTAGATGTTTAACAAACATGTGTCAATAAGGCAACAATGAAGCTTAGGAGATAGGTATAGTTACTCTCACCATTTTACAGATGAAGAAACTGAGACTTAGGAAGGAGGAGCAATTCATCCAGGGTCATCAGGGTAGTAAGTGGCAGGACCAGGCATGAAAGCACCTTGGCTTGACTCAGGTTAAGACAGTGCCTATGCTGCATCTCAAGACAGGATATGCTCACGCCAGCTATCTATGCTGCTTGAGGAATGGGAATTTGGCCTCCCAACTTCTAATTTCTAAAGTATACCATTGCCCTGCAGATAAACCAAATGCTCAACTAAATATTCCTTAAGTATACACTAAATAATCACCCTCTTGTGCATTGTACTGTTCTGATCTTTAAGGATGTAGCAGTTAACATGAGAGATGTTGGTGAAATTTACATTCCATCCAGAGAGATAGACACTTAGCAGTTAATTGTATATGTCACCACCCTTGTGGTGAATGCTGTATGGGAGAATATGGCACAGGTTCTGACCGAGTCTGGCACAGGGATCAGAGGGCTTCCACAAAGAAGGGATGTTAACATTGAGCTCTGAAGAGCAAGTAGAAAAAAATTAACTAGAAAAGAAATGAAGAAAGAGAATTTCTTGCAGAGTAATGTATTTTCAAGAGTATCTTGGGACATTGCAGTAAATGGAAAAAGGCCAGTGTACTACACTGAAAGAGAGAGAGAGACAGACAGACAGACAGACAGACATCAGTCGCCTTTCATACATGCCCACAAGTGTGTACTGAACCACAACACTTTGGTGTATGAGATGATGCTCCAACCGACTGAGCCACCTGATCAGGGCTCATCTCCTCTTTGATAACTGTTTTCTGTCAGCTGTGTGGTGCTGCAGCATGTTGTACTGAGGCAAGGGAAAGGCATGAGCTGTAACCTCTCAGAAATAATCAGGCATGTGGTGATTATAAGCCTTACTTCTGACAGAGCCCAGAATCAAGCTGGGAAATTATTAACTGAAGATAGTTATGTGGGAGAAAATATCTTCTCAGGTGAACTGAGAGAACACCAGTTCTAGAAGACAGTCCAGGAAAAAACTTGTCTGGTGAAATGCATGACCAACTTGAAGAGTCACAATGTACACTGGAATATTAAAGGAACCACAGTGAAAAAATATGAAAAACTCAATTCTTCATTACATGTTTGACAAATGTACATGACCAGGGAATCCTTGTCCACACACATACACACACCACTAATTGGCACGCTGAAGAACACACTTTGGGAAATTTAAAAAAAAGAAGAAGACACATTATTGGCATCAGGCAGGAAGGCCAAGCAGTTGGGGGAGAGATAGAATGGCCCAGCACCGTAGGAAACTCCTGCAGTTGGTACCCACACTGCAGTGTCCTGACTCTCAATATGATTCGGTAGCCCTGAGTCTGCACAGCACACAAATTCATGTGGGGTCGATTACCAGTCCAAAGGTTGCCTGCGCCTTTGGGTCGGCCTGTTGCTCCCTTAGAAGAGCTTTTGTGCATTTCAAGATAATCAAACAGTGATGACTGATGAGGAGAACTGCCTCTCTTACTTTTAAATTCCAAAATTTGAAGTAAAGAAGCAGTATAAAATCTATTTTGTTGTTCCTGGAAACATGAGATTACCTATTAATATATCAGTTTGAAAAATTTGAAGGTGAAGCTAAAAAGTGAGGGAGTGACATAATGAAAAGATGGGGTCAGATAGACTAGTTTTACAATCCTGGCTTAGCTGTGTGAACTTGGACAACTGACTTAACTTCTCTGAACCTCAGTTACCATATTTGTAAAAAAAACTTCACTTGCAGAATAATGCAAGCATTAGAAATAACATATTCTCATGAGTTATTATTTCATCATTATAAAAATATATATGCTTAATATGTAGTAAATATTCAATTAATAAAAACTATTTCTGTTATTTCCATAAACAGAAAAGAATTGGTAGTTTAAGATAAACAGTACTCACTTGATTCCCACACTGTAAATATCTTCTAACATTATGTCATTTTTTCATCTTGTTAATGTAAAGCAAGGCCTGTGTTCTAGAATAACTGCCAGTTTAAAAATATCAACTCTATGATGTACATTTGAACAAAACACATTACCTCTCACTGCCTCAGCTTTCTAATATGTAAATTGGGACAATAATATTATTTATTTCCTATTTTTTTACAGTTTTTGTGAGAATTTAGTTAAATTGTACACGGTGCTGTGGATATAATTAAGAACT